>JAMKCH010085662.1:0-41256 GCA_023653785.1 Ophioderma brevispina
ATAATTGGAAAATGTGTTATTTTATCTGTCTTTCTCTACCTGAAAAGACCAATTTAAACTGCTTCCTCTTCTATTCTTTCTCCCCTCCCCCTTCTCTTCCTCCTCTCTTTTTCTTCTTAATTTGTGGCTTTAGGAAGTGGGTAGGCACACAACAGCACACACACACACATTACCCTCGCACACACACACCACACACCACACACACCCATCACACCCCACACTGTTAAAATTCCGTAAATTAAGAAAAAAGATTTCGGAAAATCGTTAGAAAAAACAATAAAAATAAAAACAAAAATAATATCCAAAATGTAATTTACGGAATTTGCAAAAATTTCTGGCAAGCATATTTCAGGACTTTTTTTTTCGTTCCGTAATTTTAAATACGTAAAAATTCTGTTAAAATACAACATTTTTTCCATACTATAGACAAATTTCTGTAAAAAAACTACTGTCAAAAGGTACGTTAATTGAAGAAAAGAAAATCTGAATTTACCCTTAAAAAGTTCTGGACGGAAAATACTGCTGCCAGAAATTTCCGTTAAATTTACGGAAAAGTTTCTACAGTGCACACACACAACACACACTCTCTCTCCTCTCTCTCTCCTCATCGCACTCTCCCCTCTCTTTAAATCCCTCATTAAAACTCTGACCTTGACAACGAGGTATAGTAAAAATATCATCATAACAACTTAGTCGGTTTTAACAAGGATTCCGGTAAATTTACCAAGATTTCCACTCAAATTGAAACTCGTAAGTCATGTTTAACTCGGCACAATCTATACAGCGTGTCCCAAGAAAAATGCAAAACTTGCTGGCTATCCGCCTACGTTTTGAACAACTCATAATATCACGACTTGTTCTACTATAGTAAGGTGGAGATAGGACTGTAGCCTAATGTCCCTGAAGCAAGAAGGTAGAGTCAATATGTTTTAAGATTATGACCCCAGAATCAAAGTAAACCCGCATGACCCATTTAACAATTGAGGCGAAAAGTAAATACAAACAAGGCACTCAAATATAAGAGTGCAGAGCAACCACATTTGAATAAAATGTCGGCACAAATTTAAGGTTTTTGTTAAGACTAGTGCTGCCACAACATATTACATAATATTGTTTTCTTTGGTAATAAAAGCTAATGAACATGCATTTTAGGACACTTCTATGATGGAATTAGGAATACACTGTATATGATCAACAAACACTCGTATTTGCTCCCAATAGACAAACATTGGATTATGAGCTAATCAATCATCATATTTTGTGACAGCACGGAAGAGTTATTCTAATCCAAATTGAAGACAAAATGACATATATGATATTGTTATTGCGTTTTGTGTTGAAAACATAGTTACTTTCATAAGTTCAGAATGTAAGAAGCCAAGTTGCAACGCAACGGCATTTTAAGTTTTCCTAAAGTGGAGTTTGTGAGACTTAGTCATAGTTTTTATCTTAGTCAGTGTTTTATTATTAGTCTAAACCAATTATGTAAATGCAGTTATTTGATCCAGTCAGTGCAAGTTGTTCTGCAGAAATTTGACAATTAATGTGCTTGCAATTCACCAAAAGAAATTGTACTTGCCATTCTGTTCTTCAGCGTCACCCTCGTGGCTACTTATTTGGTAAAATGGGCCCTACAGGTTACTTGAATGCTGGGGTCATATCTTAAAAACCATTGACTCGATCGCTATTATATTTCCGAGAGCATAGCTAACAGGCCCCTTATACCTTACAACAAAAAACAAAGATTTCAAAGGCGTTTTGTTCACCATTTATGGTGGCTGGACAAAGTGTGCGTTTTATTGGGACACGATGTATATACTTGAATTTGTAATTTACGCTCTCTGTAATGGGATTGATTGCAACTTTAAATACCCCCAAAATTCCACAAAAGGGCAAAAGGTCCACTTTTGCTATTTTTTGATAAAAAGTGCCAAATTGTAGAAAAATTTGCAAAAATGTTTTTTTTTTTTAAGTTTTTTGTATTTTTCATGCAAAAAGTACGTTTTTAGGTGGGTTAGGTCCACCTTTTCGAAACAAAGGTCCACTTTTTGAGGTCCCACGTGCACTCCCCAAAAAAAAATCCTGAGTACGGCCCTGGTGCATGAACGTTTGTCATATTCATAAAATGAACTTAATGAGTTTCTTGGTTTTTTTTCAGCTGAAAGGGAAATAGTTCGTGACATTAAGGAAAACTTTTGTATTACGTCGCTCTCAACTGTGATAAGAAATGGACCACAGCCGCGACCAGTTCCTCTCTAGAAAAGAAGCTACGAACTCCTGACGGTCAATTCTTACCAATAGGTAACGAGCGCTTCCGGTGCCCAGAAGCTCTCTTCCAACCCGGCTTTCTCGGGATGGAAAGTGCGGGAATCCATGAGACGACCTACAATAGTATCATGAAGTGTGATGTTGATATACGACGGGATTTATACGGGAACGTGGTCCTCTCTGGTGGTTCTAGCATGTTTCCAGGCATTGGCGATCGCATGGACAGAGAAATGATAGCTTTGGCGCCACCAACGATGAAGATAAAGATCATCGCACCTCCTGAGAGAAAATATTCCGTGTGGATAGGGGGCTCCATTCTGGCCTCTCTATCTACTTTTCAGCAAATGTGGATCAGTAAATATGAGTATGACGAGTCTGGTCCAGGCATCGTTCACCGAAAGTGCTTCTAATATTTAACGCACACTTGCTATTTACAAACTTGTTATTAAAATGATCAAATCTACCAAATAGTATATACACCGTGACTGCAAAAAATCTGGGGTGTTAAAATGTTAACACCAAGTCGGTGTGAAGCTTGTCGGTATTAATTTCTGGTGTTGATATTTAGGATTTAACACCACTCGGTGTTGCTGCACAATTTTAATTATGCATTTTGGTGATCTGCTTACGAAAGGTTAGAGGTAAGCAGTTACAATAGAAGCAAACAATAACAAAATCAAACATTTTCTACTAAAATGTTCGGTGTTAATTAACACCAGAGGGTGCGGTCCCGTATTGATTCCAGAAGGGTGTTAAATTAACACCAGTATTGCCAATTTGGCACTGGCAGTGTTAAAATATAATTACCACTGACATGTGGTGTAAAATTAACACCAATCGGTGTCATATCGTACATTGTAACACCAAAATTAATATAACACTAACATGGTGGTATTTAACACCGAAATGATGTAAATCTAACACCAGTGGGTGCAGTCCCCTATTGATTCCAGAAAGGTGTTAAATTAACACCCATGGTGTTAAAGTTAACACTCCAGTTTTTGCAGTGTAGATTCACCAATATAGGCATATATTAAATATATATACATTTATATAGTTTGTTAAAATTCGTGTCACATTCAATCTGTATGTTCAATATTCGTATAGTCTTTGCTTATTTTTTTTCTCCAAACCTACAGTGCCTCTGAAAGTAGTATTAGAATATGAATGGGATTGCGGATTCGAAAATTTATGGGCAAATTGAAAACATGTATGATGCGAATGTACGAATGTACTCGCGTTCTCGGTGAACGGGTGGTGTGCTGTCTCCTAGCGTAGCATTTTCGGCCCTCTGGTTTAAGTTTATCAGGCGATATTAAGTAAATAATTATTAATTATTATTTTATTTAATAAATAATTATTCCATTCTGAAATTCGTTTTTCTACAGGATCTACAAATTACGGGAGCCTATAAATATATAAAATAGCAGATGACCTGAATCATGAATTATTTTAATTGATTTTATTAGTATTTCCTTCATTGCTCAAAGAACAGCAAGAAGCGATGTATGGTACAAAATGAGAACCCCGAGCAGCACGTGCACGGTTCCCTAAAACGGGCACTCATATATATACCTAGACCTTTAAAGGGACATAATGGCATGAACAAAACATGCGGATTACCATCAATGCCTTCTGAACGTTTGTACGCCCTCATTACTCATAAAAATCATTTTAAAAATAAATTAAAGCAATAATAGCACATTTTTTTGAAGAGCGCCCCCAATTTTTCACAAATTTTGAGATTTTTACACGGTTGCATTGGTAACTGGCTAGTGAACTATACCTGTGAATGATTAAGCTCGAAAATGTATATGTGTCACAAACGAATTAATTTTGTAATTATCAACGGCTGCTGGAAACGGTCTTCCAATATGAAATAGGCGGGAAATAGCGCCATGTATGTGTTTACGCTCTTCCATTAGTTGTTTTATTGGTCCAGGCAAGTCAAGTTAGAGGTCATTTTCTTGAGGTGGCACTATTTCATCATGGACGAACATAAACTTACCATTTCCAGCTCTGCCGTTAAGTACAATCTGCACTGTTAAAAATTTCCGTAAATTAAGAAAACAGATTTTCCGTAAGTTTACGGAAAATTTATTTTAGAAAACAATAAAAATAAAAAACAAAAAACATAAAAAATGTTAATATTTCAAAAATTTGTGGCAGCAAAATTTCCGGACTTTTTTTTGGTTCCGCAATTTTAAATTACGGAAAAATTTTGTTAAAATACACATTTTTTCCATAATATGAGACAAATTTCTATAAAACTACTGTCAAAGTTCCGTTAATTGACAGAAATTTCTGTAAATTTACCCTAAAATGTCTGGAAATTCTGCTGCCAGAAATTTCGGTAAATTTACGGAAATTTTTTTAACAGTGTGGGATCCCAATTCTAATTACAAAATCGCTTGTTTTATGATAATTACACAATTTTTAGCATTCTCGTTCGCAAGTATAGTTAAATAGACAATTACCAACATAACTGTGCAAAAATATCAAATTTTGAAAATTGGGGGCGATCTTAAAAAAAATGTGCTGTTATTGCTTTAACTTGATACATGTATCAGTTTCTGGAGGAGTTTAATGAATCATACCATATGAAGAACAGATATCGGTGACAACCTTTTGAGGTTTAAAGGAAATATGTCAAGATTTTTGTCAAGCTCAGTTTGACTTACATGCATAAAATATATGTACATACATCACGAATTCCCGAAAAAATAATACAATTTGATGTAAAATTAACAAAATAGAGGCATTTAATTTTTGCTTTTTTGACATACGAAGAAAACGGGCGGATTTTTCGCCACGGCTTCATTGATCAAAAGCGCCCAAATTTTGCTCTCCTCGTGACTTCAAAGTGATGACGCAAAACATCGTGTTGACTCGACTGTTATTGCTGACACTGTATATTGATGGTTAATGAAGTACTCATCAAATTTGAAAAGTTACAGATGACATATTTTGTTTCATTTCGTTGTGTTTTAATTATTATTGAGTGGCAACACTGGATAATGATGGTCACAACGACGTAAATTATGGATGGTCCATCACTTTGACGTCACCATTTTGCCTGCGATGTGGATTTTGTCGGAATCGTTTTCGAGTAGCATTTTGATATACATGTAGTCTACGTTACTTAAGCTTTCCATCCATACAAATTTTTCAAATTTCAGATCATGGACATTCCTTCCTTTAACGTTTGTCCCATATATTGTAGACCAAAATATGTCACATCTTGAAAAAGAGAGTCTCAAAATAAACTATCATATCACGCTTTTACACGTTCAGACATCACTTTAATTTGGCATAAATGACAACCCTTACATTTTTGAGGAATCATTTGCTTAGTTTGGCCGCATTACTTTCAGATGGGAACGGTGGGTAAGGGGGATAAGCCGGCCATGGTAACCGGCGGGGGGGCATTAGGGGGGGCAGGTTGCCCCCACCCCCCTGACGACTTTGGCCGGGAAAAAATTGGCAAAATCATGCTAAATCAGCCACCTTTTTTAGCCCCTCTGACGGGGGAGGGGGGGGGGGGGGGGAAAAAAATTGACCTTTTACCTCCCCCTGAGAGGGAAAAATTTTCCCAAAACTGGAAATTTGCCCCCTCAGAGCGGGTATGCCCTTACGCCACTGAAGCCGGCTATAAACGACTGTAGACTGTATACCTAACCGATTGGAATCATTTTTGCAGCAAATTCAAGTAAATAAAATAACTTTCCGATGATACCACATGTGTTAGATAAAATTAATTTATTTAAAAATTCCAAATGGCGACACAATCAGGATTTTTTACTTATCCTTTATATATTGTGTTCTGTACTTGATATGAGAGCCTGGCACATTGCATACACTCACCAACAAGTATCATGGGAAACAAAATTGCGGATTTTATAGACCAGTTAACAGCAATGTTTGTAAACATGTTAGGGCCTGGTATCTTGAAATAGGTCGGCCTGACTGTTACACACTGGACAATTGTATCTGTTAGAGTTTTAATAGATTAGTTGACATGTGACGTCAACGCCGGTCGCCGGCAAAACGAACAAACACTCCAGCTCAGTATGCTTGAGGCCCGTGGCTGCAGGGCTTGTGCTTCTAAAATTCGCGCGCAATCGGGTGTGATAAGGCTATTGAATGCTGTAACTGTTTGGGCATATTCTTCGCACCTCTAACATATCAGAAGACCAGGTGCTAACTTGTGTTTGTAAACACTGATGTCACCTCGTCTATGCTATGGGCCATAACAATTCGCAGGCAACAAAAGAAGTGACGTAGTATGTTAACTGGTCTATAGTAGAAGCGATAACGTACATCGCAAGGCCCTATCCACGACTGTGCTAACATTGGTGGTTAATAAGTGGAGGGCCAAAGTAAAAAATAAGCAAGTTACTTGCCAGATCACTACAAACTAAGTACACCTTTATTTTTTTGGTAGTTTTTATGATAATACACAATAATTCAGAGGTGTGCTAACTAAATTTTGTTGCGGTCACCTCGAAATCCAAGATGGCGGCCAAAATGGCCGCCGTTTTGGCTAACCACATTATTTTGAGGGTAATGTCCTATGTGAGCCTTCAATCACCTTGTTCTTGGTGTCATATTGAAGATAATTTAATTATCTACATGATGATAGCAACTTTTGTGGGTTTTATCGTTATCTATACACCGTTTTGGGGCTAAAAAGGTATATTTTTGCCATTTTTTTCAAAAAAAATGATGCGGACTGAAATATGTTCTCCCCCATATATCAAAATTGTTTTTCATAATTGGATCAAGACTTCTCGCTGCTTTGACAAAACAATGTTTTTAAGGATATCAGCATGTGATTGGTGTCATTTTAAAGCAATTAAATTTTCTACAGGATTATACCATGCTTGGTGGGTTTTAAGGTGGTATACATAAGAATTATGCAGCAAAAATGTGAGTTTTTGACGTTTTTTACCAAAATGAGATCAAGAAAGAGAGGCATTTTCTACATCAGTGAAAATTCTTATTCATGAATAATTATTTCTTTGCAGGACCCTATAAAATATGCACACTGTGAAAAGGCCATCTCTACAACATATTCTGTAAAAACAAGTTATAGCGCCCTAAGCAAAAAAAAATGATGCGGACTGAAATATGTTCTCCCCCATATATATCAAAATTGTTTTTCATAATTGGATCAAGACTTCTCAGGAATTTGCCCTCATTTAGTATGCATTTTGTGTGAAAAGCACAGGATCATAGCTAGTTTAACTTAAAAGTTATAGTGTCTAAGAATGAACGGGGTCTTAATCACCAAAAACGCCATTTTTGCACATTTCTCTAAACACATGAACAAATGTGTGTGACAATACCATATAAAATGCTATATGACAGTTTTGATCACCTAACTATAATAAATGTTTGATTTCAGTTGCTGCAATGGCCTTGCTGATTCAATATTTTTTGCGGTAACCTCTAAATCCAAGATGGCGGCCAAAATGGCCGCTGCTTTGACAAAACAATGTTTTTAAGGATATCAGCATGTGATTGGTGTCATTTTAAAGCAATTAAATTTTCTACAGGATTATACCATGTTTGGTGGGTTTTTAAGGTGGTATACATAAGAATTATGCAGCAAAAATGCGAGTTTTTGACGTTTTTTACCAAAATGAGATCAAGAAAGAGAGGCATTTTTTTACATCAGTGAAAATTCTTATTCATGAATAATTATTTCTTTGCAGGACCCTATAAAATATGCACACTGTGAAAAGGCCATCTCTACAACATATTCTGTAAAAACAAGTTATAGCGCCCTAAGTAAAATGTAGTCACAATCACAAAATCACAGTTTTTAGCACATCTATATAAACATGTAAGGCTAAAATGATAAAGTACCTGTACTCATTACTGGACAATGTGCTCATATAAATTTTAAGGTTTTGTACTATCTAGAAGTACATAATAGCATCCAAAATGGCACTCAGGAACCCAAAATGACTGCTGTTTTCACTTTAAAACGTACCATTTTACATAGCCTGCTTGAAGCATACTTAAAGGGATTAGCAGCGATTTGCTAATCCGAAACATCAAAAAAAATCATAAAAATTCATTTTTTTGTGTGTTTTTGTTATTGGCATGGATATGCGAACATATCCTGCAAGTGGTTGGCTTGAAATCCGTGTATTAAAGACAAGGCAGTACTTTTCATCCGATTCTATAATTTCTATACGTGCGTATCAAAATTCCGACTTGAGATCAGAAAAGCCTTTCCCGGTGAATACCCCACATTTTAAGCGTGATATTGTGCACCATGATCAATACAGTTTTAACCTCAAACACAAACAATTGATGGTTGTTTCATTTGTACTGGTGTAAACCGCAAGCACTGTTAGTTAGATTGTTTGGACACCCAGCACTGTATGCTTGATTTGCATGGAAACGGATGAAACCAATTCTTCAAATACTATAAAACTTTTTTTTCACTATTGGTGGTTTGTTTCTACATTGAAAGCATTGTATGGAATTTGTTACAAAAAACACTTATTACGGTGATTTATTCATCAACGAAATGCATTTCCACATTGTGATTATCTCGCAAATCGCTTCTAATGCCCTTAACTGCTACTATCAAGTTGCTCAGTTTCAAATAGCAATTTGCCAAAAAGTGTGATTAAAATTTTGAAGTGCTACAATGGTCCCATACTAAGCCATACATACATGATGAAAACAGATTTCATTTTGTCCTTTATCTTAGGCATACAGCATATTAAAGCAGATTCATTTTTTGGTCCTTTACCTCAGTTCTGTATTGTTCTTCCCCAGTATAATCGAAAATACTACTAAAATACTAGTAATATCAGCTGTGTTCCTGACCTTAATCTGGTGAAAGGTTCTTGAACATTTTACATGATCTGAACTGCGTTCTCAGATAAATAGGTCGCATTGATAGGCTGATTCTTGCACTCCTTTGGACAGTGCAATCCCTGTACATTTCATCCTGTTACTTGCGGTTCCATTGGTTTGGAATTCAAATCACGCATTTATCCCCAAACAACATAGTCATCCATAAAAACAACATGGTGCTGGTAAGTACAAGTCCATCCAATCAATTTGATTTTCACTAGGAGCTGTTACAAGTCTATCCATGCCCGTGTGTAGATGGAAGGTCTTCAAAGATGAGGTATCATCTTTAGTACCACAATACCATATCGTTACCCTCTCTCTGTCCCTCGAATCAGACATTTATCAACTACCTGTCATGATTAGCGCCTATAAAGCCAATCACACGCCGGCATTCTCAAAGTTGTTCCCATGCCACGATGGCTTGACATTGCTAGATGTGCAGTTTGAGTCAGAAATACTGACATTTCTTTACATCCTCCCATCCCACAGCAGCTGATGCCAAAAACCATGACAGCAGTGTCAGAGAAAAATTACTACAACCTCTGGCTGGGGTCCTGTGAAGTGCAAGCAAGTGGGCATGCAGGATTATTCTTCGATCATGTGCCTCCAACTTATACGTTAACTCTGGAATTTCTTGGCAGTTCTCATACCCTGTTCTGCTTTTAATTCATACATGTGGATCCCGATGTTGCAATAGATCACTCTATCTATAATCGACATACTTGTGATCTTTCCACTCTTGCATTATAATTAGTCAAGGACCCTGGAAACTTGCTTCTGTCTCTTAGGGACTTCTTAAACTGCTTTCACTCGTTTTTGGGGCTAGCATTGCCGGGGCGAAGCTTCCTTCGACTGATTCCATTCTGGACTCGATCAGCATATTTTTTTCATGTAATATGATGAGTTCACATGCATTCTTTGCTGATACCTTGATGCCTTGTTTCAATAGATTTTAATTATTTGCTCTGGTATAAGCAGGCCTCGGAAGATTTGGCAAATGACATCTTAAATTCCTATAGAAAGGAAAGGAACATGTCGCTCACCCATTGGGTATCACAGAGACTGCACTTGTCTGCATATGACCCTTAATCAACATGAAATAATTAGCAGATAAATGCTGAAGCCAGGGCGACTCCTACCCATGCAAGCGCAGACGAGCGTTTTTAGGATAAATTGCCAAAACTTGCGCTACGCACTGTCCCTTCAACGACCCAACCAAAGAAAATGCTCATAAGAGGGGTTGGTGCATTTACATCGATGACCACTGGAGATCCTTTTCAAAATATGGTAGTCATTTGCATGGACCCTATGATTTAACAACGCTTAACATTCCTTGAAGTACCACCACTGCCTATTGCAACCTCAAAGTTCTTGCTTATGCATAGTTGAGAATTGGTCAAACACCAGAGCAAACACCAAGCCCAATAACTCTTCACGTGTGTTATTTGTATGCGTTGGCCATTATTTAGACTGTGAATTAATTCCAAAATTTATGTTGGGTGATTTGTCGGAGGCAATATTAAACATCCTGAACAAGTTCCTCTGCATCACACAGTGTTTGCATTGGGTGTGTTATACATACCCGTACAATTCAATAGAAACGATAGCCGGAATAGACCGTCGAGACCGCTTCTCCACATAATTGCTAGCCCCAACATGGATAACTAGTCATAACGAAGGTCCTAAGAGATGAAGGTTAGAAGTCCTTAGCACCTTTCTTAAAGGCTACCAAGATTTTGGAATATAATACCGAAAAGGTTTTGAAACTACTTGGACTCTAGGTTGGTAAACGGGATAAAAAGAATCTGTCGCTAGAGGCTTTCCTTGGAAGCTTGTACATCAAATCTACCAAAAACGTTCAATAGGACAAGGACAGAAATTTCCTCCTACTCAAAGATGCCGCTCGACCAATGACCAAAAACGTAATTACTGGGGTAGCTTTGATCATCGGTTATTGTCTCTTCCCTCTTTGTTCACTGGGGGAGCCTGCTGCCAACCGCCTTAAATCCAAAAGAGAGAGAGAGAGTTTCTTAAAACAAAGTCCAACCGCTTGAAAACAGTCTCTAAGGAGGTCAGGAAGTCGCATTGTGGAAAGAAAGACTTGCCCATCAACCCATGTCCCATCTATTGCTATTTAACCTGGTGAGCATTTCCACCTGGAGCTGCTCCTCATGAGTAATGGCGATGCTCAACAGATTGAGAACCAAAACCGACCGATCTAAGCTTTCCGTCAGAAGTTGGGGCTACCTGGAAGCAGATCAAGGACACTACCTGTGGGTTGTGGAAAAGCACCCCCGACAATGGAACGATCTCTTGGTCTGCCCACTGCTTGAGCAACAATCCAAACACGACCTTGCTGAATCCAGTGAAGCAGCCCCTCAGAACGTTGTATCCATCCCTGGCTGGATCATTTTGAGAAACCACATGTTTGACCGATAAGAAGAAGACGGGTGTATAGATCTAGCGGGAATAGCCGTGCTATCTTGCCAGTGGGGTAGAAGTAATTATAAGTCCGCTACTCACAGTCCAGAACAATGGTAAACAATTCAGTTGACTCTTCACGCAACTTAGGTTTCATCACGCTTTAATTCCGTTATCGTCTAGGAAGCCCCGGACTGTGGCTCCCCGCCGGACTATATCTGCTTTCACACCGGAATGGAAAGTCATTCAAATTTTTGTTGAGACTTTTCTAAATCTAAAAGAACGCCATGCATGTTGGATATAGTATGCAAAAAGTAATGGGGTCCGCACTTTGGGGGGGGAATGCAAAAGTACATTTAGGTCTGGTATTAAACATTGATCTAATGAAGGAATATCTACGAGAACTAACACCTTTTGTAATGGGTTATGCATGAGTGAAAGACCTCTATAAGGTGCGCTGGCATCTGCCTGATTCGCCTTTAATTGAATCAGTGGAAGTATCCTATGCTAGGAATAAGATGGCTGTACGTGTCTTATTTATCAACAATTGGATCCTACATGCTATTAATTTACACCAAGAAGATTCCAAGTTAATCTATAGTTGGAGAAGATTGCATGATCGACGACTAATCTCTGCAGGACACAATCTTCACTTCTGGTACACCCACCCGGATGTTGTCGTAATAGCGTCCCGGATGCAAATTATTTTCCCCGGTATTCTTAACTTGTAAGCTATTCATCGGATAGTGTATTGCATAAATTAACTACTTAAAACTACTAATTTTCGAAAAAATATGGGGCTTTGGTGAAATTTTACAAAAGTTTCGTTGGTCTGACACGATGCTGAAAAGGGGTCTTATCAGCCTTTACTACGTGTCACTTCCAAGATGGAGTGCCCCCCACCCCAGGTTTGGGGATGACTATTGCACTGCAATGCCGATTGCACTTCTACTAATGTGGGTGCAAGATAAACGGAATGAAATGTACAGGGATTGCACTTCTCCAAATGAGTGCCGAACCAGCCTATTATTTCAGATATTTATGCTGTAGTTTTCCTTCTTCTTCGAATATATAGTTGGGAAAACAATACAAGCTGAGAAAATGACAAATGACTGGTTTCATTGGTGTGTATATTGCATAAGTGTGGGCAACAATGTAAACAACTTCAAATTATTGTTATCACAATTTTTTCTCTGGCACACTGATATTTGAAGAATAAGAAACAATTGGCAGCGGTTGAACACTGTCTCTACATGCAGTGGCTAAGTAGAGGGTTCTTTTAAATGTAAAATTTAAGGTGAAAGTGAAAACATCAAGTAGAAATTTTTTATTTTGCTGTAATACATAACCACTATGATATTGAGGTATCTTCAAATATTATCCTAAATAGTATTTGGTGTCAAAACAGCGGCCAGTTGGCTGCCCCTTGGTTTAGGAGGGTACCGCAAAAATTGAATCAGTAGGCCATTCAGCAACTGAAATTAAACATTTAGGGTGATAGTTAGGTGATCAAAACCTGTCATATAGCGTCATATGGATTAACCACATTGTGTTCATGTTTTTAGGAAATGGCAAAAATGACGTTTTTTTTGTGATTAAGACCCAATTAATGCCTTAACACTATCACGTTCCAAGTAAACTTGCTAATGATCCTGTGCTTTGGACACAAAATGCATATGATAAGGGCACATCCTGAGAAGTCTTTATCCAATTATAAAACAATTTGCTATACTGGGGGGAACGTATTTCGTTCCGCATCATATTTTTTGACAAAAATGGCCAAAATATGGCATTTTTGTGCCCAAAACGGTGGTGTAAATCACAATATCATCAATATTCAGCAATCATCATGGAGATATTAAATTATCATCATATGACACCAGAAAAGGTGATTGGATGCTCACATAGGACATTTACACCTCACAATACCTGTCGTTAGCCAAACGCGACTGAGGCGGCCATTTTGGCCGCCATCTTAGATTTCATCAAGGTGAACCTCAACAAAATTATTAGGCACAACCCTCTGAATTATTTGTATAATCATGTAAATACCCAAAAAATCAGGTGTGCTTATTTTAGTGATCTTGGCAGTAACTCAAAACTAAAGCAGATATTTGGATGTTGGCCCTTCGCTTATAACCATTAAAGGAATATTGTCTACCATAAGACATGCTGTGTGGAATATTGCACCAGCAGTGTATGCATTGTTTTCCCGCGCACATTGCGAAGGACAAAATCTACGGGTTCCTGTTGTTTGTCAAGATCGGGACGCTCAGACCCCTAAATCCATGTGTAAGGTCAGTGAACTACAATTGGGTATTGGGTCAATCTCAGGTCACCACAGGTCACATAGGTGGACCAACATGTGGGACCTACCCAGGACCGTTTCGCTGCTGTAGTGCACGGTTAAGTATCCATTGTTACTGGCTATGCCTTTGCTCCTTCACCGCGTTCCGAATTATGATTGCCATAAGGATTGTATTGTGATCAATTGTGATCGGAGTGGCTCGAACCAAAGTTAGCGTGAGCCAGTTGACCTGGCAACGGTCTAATTCTAACGTGCTCTACATCAGCGAATTGTATCCAAGTGTCGTGGAAATTGGCATGTGGATACACCGAGCAATTTTAAAATTCTGACCATTTTGGTGCCATGACCTCTAGATGACCTTTGACCCCACTCATGAGAGGGGTAACTGTGGGGAACAACCCATGGACCATTAGATGCAAGTGGCATGAAAATGTGTGCATGTATGTGGAAACAGCGGGCAATTATGTTTAGGGTTAACATTTGGATCAACATTTTTACTAGAGACGGATAGATACACCGACTCGCTACCAGAGCCATCACTATGTGCTCTCTTGGAGACACAGAAAATTAGTTCCAGATGACATCACACTAACTCAAGTACGCATGCGTCTCAAATTCAAAATATTTTTTCGTTCCGCTGATATTTCCCTACATTTCTATATTAATTTCATGTGAAACGCTACCTTTGCGTAGGCCTATATAGTTTCAAGCACTTGTTCACCATTGGTTTCTAAATTTCAGCATTCCAACCGTTGATACGCATGCTCAGTGGGGATGTCATCAAAGCATTTTACAAGGAATTTTTGGAAACCTGAAAGTCCTCAATGGAATAATTGTTTCTCATCTCTAAAAGCCATATTTAGAGGCATAAGGGAAGCCTTTAAAATTCTGCTAATATTATCCATGCAGAAGTAAAAAGAACCAAAACTATAAAAATGGCAAGAAGTAGTATGTAGATATACCTTTGGAAGAGTAAGTTTTCAATTAAAAAAAAATCACTAACACGCAAATGACAATCAAGCACAATTATGTAAACATATAAAAATATTTTATTGTCCAAACATTAATTCTATATATACATACAATGATGATAATGACAACAAAATCTGAACATTAAATCGTGTACATGTGAATTCTCGTACACATAAGTTTGGCATTTGCTTAGTAGGTTATGACATTTTAAACACGGAATCAACAAGGAATTAAATCGGTCGCGAAGTCCCGATCATTGTAAAAGAAAACAAGGGAAAATAATAACTTACTTAGTGTGCAATGCCTTAATTTTTAATAATAGGAATTGCCGTTATGAAAAGATTATGAACTGCAGGACCAGTTTTGTTTAGCACCCCGTCCAGCATCGGCTGAGAAGACAGCAAGGCGATTACCAAGGGGGTGAAACGCATTCAAAACCAGTCGTCCGTGCTGGGCGCCGACATTTTGAATATTGCACGGAATAATAATTATCAGTTTGGGTGCTTGTATACACACATAATGTCAATTCGATACAAACAATCCGCCAAAATATCAGTTGTTGGATGTTGGGTGGTTAAATTTTGTCCTACCCAGGCCACACAACGAATGAAATGACACATCAGTCGTCTTGATTTAAATAAACCGCCTCCATGAAATCATCTTTTCACCTAAGCGCGCATTGCATTATGAGAAAAAAGAGTATCTGAGCACAATGATCCAGGTACACTATTTTTACACCTGGCCACCTCTAACACATACATTAATTTGTATCACTACCGATTAGTGTATATGCAAAGCGGCACCCACAGTATGTGGAAGAAGCGGAGGCAGCCATTGCTTTCTATTGTTGGTACTCTAGGTTTTCTTTGTGGTCGGCAAAACATGCGAGACGGTGAATTTCTAAAGATTACGTAACGTTTTGCCTCTCTATCTATATAGAACCTCTTTGGCGATTACTGTATAGATGATGTGACATTGTTATGTTTGTGGCGCCCCCTGTTGGTGTAAGAGAGAAACTGGCAGGCAGAAGCCCCTATACTTTGCACAGGGAATTTCGTTTTTCTGCTCTAACTTTGGTTTCAAATTAAAAAATACCAACATTCATATTAAGCATGCTTGGTAATGCTACCAGTTGCATATTGTAACCGATTTAGATCAAGAAAGGTTCTGCAAAGTAGTTTATGACCAGATTTTATGTGGTCTGTCATTGAACGACTGTAATATTTTGCCTGCCAGAAAACAACAGAGGGCGTCCTGAATGTCAATATGTGACATCATAGGTCACATCATCTATAATTTCATTGACTTCATTGTTACTGGTAAATTTAAACTAATCAGTTTGAAAAGGGTCATTATGAACATGGGTAGGTTTAAAATTGACTATTTGAAATGGAATACGCCAACCATTGAGCATTTTCTTTTGTTTTTCAATTCAGCACATGTTTGAGTGAAATTTAACTAAGATTGGTTTAAATTGACGAATTAATAAATCCCGTCACTAACCGCAATAAGTTAGAACATTTCGGGATCCACATCACAGCCTCGTCCCATCGACTCAAGTTGCTTTGAAAAGGCGAGAGTTTTCTATATCTTAACCACTCTAGCCTCTGGTAATTATGTGCGAGTAAATTCGACCATGGACATAAACGGACAATTACATCACATTGGTCTATGTGTTAATATAGATACGTTTTGGTGTTATGAGCAAATGCTTGTATGATTGGAATCAACTTTAATTTTAGAAATAACCTTTACTACAGGATCCACAAACAAAACCCGAAGATACTTGTGCTAGAATTACGAAATGCACCTCTTTACCTTTGTCTTGATTAATGTGCGTGGTTTGTTTTTGCCCCTTTGAAACACCTAACGCTATATCAGTTACAGTCATAAATACATTTAAATATGTTAAGTTACACCTTAGCTGTAAAGGAGAAAATGATATAAATGATATGGTTCCCTTTTAAAGGGAAACACCGCGGTCCTTACCGTATTAACTACAAATTCTCTGGAAAGGGCGACCCTCATGTCGACAAAGAACGTTTTATGCACGCCCTATCATGGATTTGTAAATTTATTTTATTGTATGCAATGCGCAAAAAAAAATAATTAGAATTTAAACGCCGAGTTACACCACGTTTCTAAACATGTTTAGTATATAGGCATATGATGCAAATTGTTTAGAAATGTTGACATGTTTAATACGTAAGCATTTCTTTGCACCACGTTCCTAAACACTTTTCTGCATTGTATGTATTATGTTTACGCGAACAAATAAAAACAAAAACTCGGCTTGCGAAGGATTAGAAATCTAATACGGATTAGATTTACAAACCATGTTCTCCGAATCAAATTTAGACAAAGTATGAAATGATCGAAACTTGGAAAAAACCTTTGTTTGCATGGAATGAAATATTTTCACTTGGTGTAGGTGCCCTTCAAAAGGAATTTTATAAAGCCAACTTTTCTGATTATCCCTAGTTTTCTGAGACAAAGCTGTTTTTATTAGTCTTAGGTACATATATGGCCCGGACATAGGTTCATTAATTGCAGTATCTCGAATTTGACCTTTGCAATCAACATGGAAATAATTGCAGGTTACAACATTGAGAATTTATTAGAGTCTTATTTCTGGCTAATTTAGAAGCACTTGCGATGGACGATGCTTGGGCCAGATTCGTCATATTCCTGTTTGCTGATCCACATCTGTTGGAAGGTTGAGAGGGATGCCAAGATAGAGCCACCGATCCATACAGAGTATTTGCGCTCTGGTGGGGCAACAATCTTGATCTTCATTGTTGGTGGGGCTAAGGCGGTCACTTCCTTCTGCATTCTGTCGGCGATGCCAGGGAACATAGTTGAGCCACCAGACAGGACGGTGTTTGCATACAAGTCTTTACGGATATCAACATCACATTTCATGATGCTGTTGTAGGTGGTTTCATGAATACCTGCAGATTCCATTCCTAAGAAGGATGGCTGGTACAAAGCCTCTGGACACCTGAATCTCTCGTTACCAATGGTGATAACCTGACCATCGGGAAGCTCGTAGCTCTTTTCTAGTGATGAACTTGAAGCAGCGGTTTGCATCTCTTGTTCGAAGTCAAGGGCGACGTAAGCAAGCTTCTCCTTGATGTCACGGACAATTTCTCTCTCAGCTGAAAAAAAAGAATGAACATTTGTAACAGGTTAAGACTTGCGAAGTACACCTGGTACAAAAAGTATCTCGGCATGTTTTTCGATCAGTATTGTGCCAAAGTAAGACCATTTTGAAAGTTTGTGAAATATACATTTTTGTTGCCTATGTCTTACTCTTTTATTTAATACCTGGCTTGTAAAAAAGCGTACAGAAATGGCTGAGATAGAATGCCCGAAAGACGCAAACCCCCAAAACCAAATACGTTGCCGCTTTTTTTATTTTTCAATGGGCATTGCAGTGTACTGGACACGAACACGCGGACCACAATCAATATTGCAAGTAGGCTTTCTCGCTCATTCAGTCGGAAAACCTCTTTGTGTAAAATCAATACACCCGTATTATTGCGTTGTACCACACAGTGACCATTGGAAAATCAAAAACTGAAACTTTGGTTTGGGAGGTTTGCGTCTTTCGGGCACTCTATATCTCAGCCATTTTTGCACGCCTTTTTATAAGCGAGGTGTTAACACTTAACTGCATAAGGGGGGGGGGGTTCCTAGGGACCCATTTTTTGTTTTTCGACCGGCGTTTTTTAACGCTGCAATATATTTGGTTTGTATTTTTTGTATTTGTCTAACTTTTAGTTGCGCTTGCATTGGTGCAAAAAAATTCAAATCCATCACGTCGTTTTTGCGTTAATTAGCATGGGTCCCTAGGAACCCCCCTTATGCACAAACGGAAGTGCCCCTGACAAAAATTAAAAATCTTACTAGATTACTGTGATTCTGATTTTCATAATGCATAGGCCTACACCTAGTGACAAAGTAAATAATAAAAAAATTCTTGGAAAGTATAGTAGGCCAATGGTGTCATAATATTTAATATACATCGTATAGCGGTTTACTGTAGGAACCTATGGTAAATTATACAAGTAAACCTAAAAAAATAAAATGGCACGAGGCATTTCTATTTGTGCTTAATATGTTAAATATAGTTCACCCTTCACCAATTAAAGCAATCAGCAAAAGTCTAGGCGAATCAGTGCCGTAGAAAATGCAGAAACAAATTAGTGTCATTTTTCGAACAAAAATCAATGTTTTGCCCCTAATTTTCTTACTGAACAACTTTCTTCAGTTTTATTTTTTTATTGTTGATGTCTTTGAAGCCTTCTGACATGTGGTGGATTTCATCTAAAAAATCCTTTAGGAAAGTGGTTATATTAGGCTAGGACCCCCTCCCCGTTATGCACTAACGGAAGTGCAAACCCCTTATGCAGTTAAGTGTTAAATGAAAGAGCAAGACATAGGCAACAAAATGTATATTTCGAAAACTTTCAAAGTGGTTTGACTTTGGCACAATACTGATCGAAAAACATGCCGAGATACACCTGGCACTTTTTGTGCCAGGTGTATATATCTTAACATTAGGAAAGAATAGCTGTCATGTAAATGCAAGGTCGTAAGTGCAATAGCTGCCATATGTCAATATTCCCATAAAACATACTATGCTAAGTCTATTAAATGCCAAGTCTTTGGCCAGTGGCTCTTGAAATGGTTCTTTGGCCAGTGGCTCTTGAAATGGTTCTTTGGCCAGTGGCTCTTGAAATGGTTCTTTGGCCAGTGGCTCTTGAAATGGTTCTTTGGCCAGTGGCTCTTGAAATGGTTCTTTGGCCAGTGGCTCTTGAAATGGTTCTTTGGCCAGTGGCTCTTGAAATGGTTCTTCAGACGACGCGGTAGGCCGACTCAAGGAAGAATAAATAAAGTCCAAAAACCTGGCAGCACACAGATGCACCACATGGCAATTATTACAGTTTGCATTCACGAGCTATGGTAGATTCCATTACTTAAGAAATAAAGGGTGATGCAGTATCATTTATGCGCGAATGTGTCCGAGGGCAGTAAAACTAAATAATGGGCGAGGCGCAGCAGAGTCCATTATTTGAAAGTTTTTCTGGCCGAGGATACATTATGAGCCCATAAATGATACTGCAAACCCTGTATTTCTATTCTATTATAAATACCTCTAACAGCTTGATTTAATAAGGAAATGCATTGGCGACCCATTATTGCAGAAAAATGGGCAGTAAACTGACCAATCAGAACGCTGCATTTTCAATAATGGGCAGCAGAGGTAATAGAATTTTTGATAAGTGCTAAGTTATTGGATCTCGACTCAAACAAAAGGTTAGTAAATACCAATGTGTACCCATCGGTACTACAGAACTGGTCTTAAAGGGGAGGGGGATCTCACAAATAAGTATATTGAGTTGCGACCATATGTTAAGCAAATGCTTTATGCAATCATATCCACATCCCTAAAAATCATTAGAAGTTTAGATTTTCATCCAAAATCAGAAATTTCATCAAGAATTTACACTTATTTTGATGCTAGTAAATTTTCACCAACACTAAGCTTAGTCCAGGCTTATATAACTTGTGCAATATTGATCTATAAACTATGTCCAGGAATTTATTTTCTCCTGTTTTCGCGGGG
The DNA here is from genome assembly GCA_023653785.1 of Ophioderma brevispina. NCBI lineage: Eukaryota > Metazoa > Echinodermata > Ophiuroidea > Amphilepidida > Ophiodermatidae > Ophioderma > Ophioderma brevispina. The sequence goes on from JAMKCH010085662.1 coordinate 20,481, forward strand.
TTTGCCTTTGCTAAAGCGTGTGCTGCAGTGGACGCACTACGCGCCATGTGGGAGCGTTACACGCGACGTGATGGTTGATCTAAAATTAGCTGTTGTTCAATTGTTACTATGATGAGGCGTGTTGGCGTGCGTACGTTCGTGACTAAGACGCGCAATGGAGAGAAAATAAATATTGGACACAGTATACTGGTTCAGTGATTCCCTTCATCTCTAGTTCCACTTGATCAAATCAATAATGGTATTGTGATGTCAATGCCTAGTGAATGGTTGCAGTGACAGCATATTCCTTGTGAAATTGAAAAAAAAAAACCAAGAACCACAAAGCAAGCTTTCGCATTCAGTGCAAATTACAGATATCAAACTTCTACTGAATGTTTTTCCGGTATGTGTGGAGGATTGAGTGTGGATTAATATGTGTTTATTTGCCTCAATTTACTCACCTGTCGTTGTGAAAGAGTATCCTCTCTCTGTGAGGATCTCATGAGGTAGTCTGTGAGATCCCGACCAGCAAGGATCTAGACGCAGATGGCATGGGAAGAAGCTAGCCTTAGTATATGGGTACTGTGTGGGGAGACCAATACACCGAGTCAAGACGATCGGTGGTACGACCGAGCGTAGCGGGTAGCCACAGCCTGGATAGCGGACGAAATGGCTGGTGTGTGGAAGGTTCAAAACATAATTGAGACGAAAGAAAACATTTATTTGCGTTTTCGATATTCAAATATATTTGAATCACGTTAATGTTATGAATTACATTAGACATTATTGGAGTCAAATTCTGCATTAATCAACTGACCTGTGTCATCTTTCTCGGTTAGCTCTGGGGTTGAGTGGAGCCTCAGTCATAGTACGGGGTGTTATTCTGGCGCTAACCGCAGCTCGTGTAGAAGGTGTGATGAAAGAATCTTCTCCATATCATCCAAGTGGTGACGATCCGTGTTCGATGGTTACTTTAGGGTGAGGATCCCTCTCTTGCTCGTGCTCTTCCCTAACGTAACTGTCTTTCTGCCCCCCTACCAACCATTAACACCCTGTAAGACGGGAAGTGAGTGAGGTTTGAATATTCTGATCAAATGATTTTAATGTTGGTAAATTATCTCCCTTTCCGTTACCAGTTCTAATGCTTTGCTACAATTTTTTAAAAAGCAAGTGACAAACCAACGACAAATAAAAGAACGCAAGCACACACACAAGATGCACTGTATAAGTGGAGTCGTGGCTGTATTTACACATGAGAAGCCAGTGTTGAGACATGTACAGTTAGACACACTGTAAAAGACGTGAACGTCTCTATGCACGACCGTTGTACACAAGTCATATTTCATGCAAGACATTTTCAGACTGTAAGAATGTTTAAAAGCCAGTTTTTGCGACATGATTTGATGGAGGACATGTTTCTGTTCAGTAAATTGCGTTCATTGTTTTCGACGTTATTTCTGTTGTAAAGACATGTTCTATGACGACAAGACATGTCCTAAATACATGTATGCTACCAGACACATTTGCAATGTTATCTAAGAAATTAAAATAGCCACGTTCAACCGTTACATTGAAAGGAATACATGTAGCTACCACTTGAAAATGTGCTAGGACATGTCAGCTAATTCAGGATAAATCTATTCGGGTTTGGGTTATAGTTCTTTATGAGAAGGACAAAATTAGAAACAATATTAATTTCCTCAAACGGAATGGAATCTCATCTTCCGCTAACTAAACATTCGTATCCCACATGTTTCAATCAATTCTCCGTTTCTCTAGCGACAATACGGACACGCAGTTTGTTACAAATATTGTCCATTTTTATAGGGTGTGGTTTTCGAAATGGCGGTAAATATAGCGTGATCAAATTTGTATTTTACAGCAGGCATTACAATGTATTTCCCTAAAACAGCCTTTATTTTCCACCCACGTCCCTTTTTTTAGTTAAGATTTGTTCGATTTAAAAAAGGCGGAGTCACTCCTGAAATAAGGAAGAGGGTTTTTATAATAGAGTAATATTGAACGGATTTAAAACATTCCAACAGTCTGTTGAGAATTTTATTCGTACTCTGCGCCAATATTGCCAAGTTCGGTTTTAGAATAAAGAAAATAATCAAAGTGCTTGTTCCGATCGTCTTGGGACTCCCCCTGATTTACCCGGGAAGTGGTATCCCGATTTGATATCAAAGGAAAGCCCGTATTTTCTAATTGTCCTGAAATTTCAGCCCTCAAATACATTTCATTCCCAAGATATAAAAAAGCCGCCGTTTTAATGAGTTAAACCATCAATATTAATACAGTATTGAAGGGGGCTTGCAATATGCATTATTGTTGCTACAATTAAAACCGCAAGTTTGTTTCCCAGGTACTTGATAGGGCCCAGGCTCTCATATCAAGTAGAGAAACACAATTGAATTTTTTTATGCGGCCTTATTTTCATTAAAATAGGCCTATAATAATAGCACTGCTTTTAAATATAGCCAGTATGCTTAAGTTTATATGTTAATGTAATTCCGGTTGATGCATTGTAACATTCCCTTGGAAACTGGAAGCTGTCAAAAATATTTCTTTGAAGACACTAACTGATGGCGAGGTATCCTACAAATGGAGGGGGAAGACTGCCTTGGAGCGTCATCTACGGCGAAACATGCTTGCACATACCGGATCATTGTCTAAAACAAGCTGGGACTCTTCTGCCATGGTTATTTAGTGTGTTTGAGTAAACTTGTAAACAAAAATTTAAAAAAAATACTATAATTGATCTAATCTTCATCCTAAGGGCGAGGCGGGGGGGGGGGGGGGGGGTGGGGGGGGGGGGGCGGTAGGACGTGCCAAACCTAAAGCAACAGCGAATTCAAAATGGCAACAACATCGGGTGCTAGCTGATTTCAAGGATGCGGGATCTACGCATCGAACGGTTACACAACAGACTTGGACTAAAGACTAGGCCCCTCCCCCCCCATGGTCACGAATATTTAAATCAAAATGACCGTTAGGCCTATTTGAAAATTACACTATTTGCAGCGGGTTACATCCCACTAACCCCGATGGATTTGAAGTCAATAATTTTTTCCTAATTTATCATGATATTACTAGATCTTTTGAACATAGGTTAAGAGAGGTTTTCAATTCACATGGGACCGAGACTGCAATAGTAACTGACGTAAGCAGTTCCCAAATTACCATTTGAAATCACATTGCCCAAATCGAGCAGATCGTGTCCTACCCCCCCCCCCCCCCCCCACGCCCGGGACGAGGATAAAGTTATTTTCGTGGGGTTCATTAAAAATTAACTTTTAAATAAATTAAAAAAAGCAAAAAATAAAAAAAATAAAAAAAATAATGGGAATTTTTCGTGCTGATGGGATTACCTCGTGTCAGAAATCTTGAGTTTCAATTAAAGTTAATTAATTTAAACCTATTTCCTTGTTCGCCCAAATGAGGTGCCGGCCATCATTGGCTCCTTGGTGGGGAGCAAGAGGATTTTGATTCCGTATTCGTGGTCTTAAGCCACCACATTTAACCTCAAAATGGTCTATTGGATTTTAAAAATGCACAACATATTGTTTGAAGAATAGAATTGGAACGCGAAATGTCTATGGGTTGTAATTAGGTAAAGTTGTACACGTAATATAGTTGTAGAAGTGCACGCCCCTTCATTCAGGCATGCAGAGATGAATGAATATGTCTTTTATAATCATGATATTGAGGAACATTACGCAGATCGCACGGCTATTATGAACAATCAGTCAACGACTATACACTTATGACAGCAAGAAGATAAAATGTATACATTTAATGTCAACTCTCCTAGCAGGGTACTTAATAATATGAAACCATGCTACTGGTTTTAAGAACCACATTTTTTGTCACTAGTAAATAATTCTATTTAATTCGTGTATATGACAAAACGAGGAGTTATTCATAAAGACAATTATTAGTCCGAACATAACAATTTCCGGGTCTGTGGTTTATAATACAACTCCAAGAACTTTCTCTGGTTGATATATATAATATATAAAAAATTGTATAATATATATCAATTATATATATATATATATATGAAGATGACATCAGGAATAACAACTGATTGTATAAAAACTTCAGTATAGCCTACGGCGTCTATTCTGACGATCATACCGGTGTAAATGAACTATAGGAATTATGTTAATTAAAAGTAAAATGCACTTACCAGATAAAAGTAATAACAAGGTATCTCCAACGTTGCTTGTCACGAGCTGCGGAGTAGGAATGGAATGCCACAGAAACAGATATATATTAAACCCACGAGGAATTCGCGGGGGTCCATACTTATTGTTACATTATAATTTGCATTAAATGAGTACCGATAAATTTGGCAAACAACGCGACGCGATTTTTTTGTCGCCATTTATGGTCAAATTGGACGAGAACTATTCGTGCATGTCCAGGTAATACGTTCATGAATATTCAAAGTTCTCTATCCTTGATGATGAATGGGGTGCGTTTGGCTATACATAACACGACACTGACTGTTGCTGGCTGTGACGTGTCGTGTTGATTGGTGCTTATTGAGCGGAATGGTAAAAAGTATTGAGTTTAATCCTTTGTCGAGTTTCAGTGATGTTGTAAAGTGAGTTTAACAAAAGTGAATAAAGTTAATTTTACTCGCTAAGGAACATTTGTGAATAAAGCATTAATAGGCACTGAGATTTGTAACTGTCTAGTGAAAAAAAACATGTCCCAGGTTAATGCTCAAAATTATGTGTTGGTCATATAAGAAGTGATTTGTAATTAAAATAATCCTTTTTTTATAGAGTGCCTACACCCCATACAGTCTCAAAACGATGTTTGCTATTCTATTTACGCGCCTCAGGAAAATCGTCACAACCCATTCGCTTCAGCTTGGTGGCGGATGGCAAAGAGACATACTTATCAGCACACTTAGATTGTAATTGTAATAACGGCTCCGCAGATTTCGGATGGGTCGACGAGGCAATTGAGGGACTAAGTACTAGTATCCTTGCCAAGGAACAACAAAATGAAAAATTGGTCGCTCTTCAAAAAATGTGCTGCTATGCTTTAGGTGGCTGTGAAGCCAGGAATTCAAAGGAACTGTTTTTGCCGTATCTCTTTAAATGTTGTTCCAACATATATAAAAGTATACATATTTGAGAAGGAAAATGACTCAAGGAATCCAAATTATGATAATATTGTTCCACAAAATACTATTTTTGAGAAATCATAAAAAATGGATTTCACTCATTTTTGGGTTCCCTATAAAACAGATAGAAATGTTATCAAAAATGGGCCTGTCGGATTTGTATTACAGATCAATAGTTCTAGGGTCCGGTATTCCCCTTTTTTCAAATTCTGCACTATTTATCAAATTTATTTGCCAAAAAGCCAAAAACCGACGTGTTTCAATTTGAAACAACGCCAAGATTGTTCAAAGGTGACATAAATTTCACGATTGTTAACAAAAATGAAAAAACTAAAAAATACCGACCCTAGATTTTGATATGCTCCATACGATGCATATCATTTCTTACCTGTTGCATGATATGGATTTCGAGGAACTGGGAACCGAAACTAGAATTATCGCAAAAAGTGAACACAGAGAAAATCGCCATTTGTCCAATTGTCCAAGTTCGCTACAAATTATAGCCTTAATCCAAACCACAAGCGTTTCATCATTAGTCTTAACACTGCTTCTGAACCGGTCAAATTGATTAATCTGGATACTTATGATCAAAATTCAACAATTATGAGGTCAAATCGTGAAATTGAAATCCCATTCTGTTTGCAAAAGCAACTCACGTGGGCAACGATTTTACAATTGCATACAAGTTACATGGGTGTGAGTCATATTCGAATCGATGCATCGAAGGCGTTTCTGATGCGCTCAGTACATCGCGCGCGCCGAATAGCACAGGCGCGTATTGCGCGTAATACGCGAAATTACCGCCCTTTTGCAGTACAGCCCATGTTGATTGCTCTTGGCGAAAAAATGCCGTACATAAGTAAAAGTAAAATGAACAAAATATGAGGAAAAAATAAATATATATAGATTCTGTTAAAATATATGGAAGAAAACATTTAATGCCTGTTAAACATGAAAAAAACTAAAAATGGCCATTTGACTAAGTTCCGGACTTCACAGCCACCTTAACTCTATATGCATGCTACGCGAGTGTAACACGAGAGATAACTAAATGATTGTTTTAATAAGTGCTTGTTGTCAGAGTCAGAGCATACACAGGCATGACGAAGGACAGTTAAAAAGCTGTTTCGTATCGCCCGTTTTGGTATCTCCGTTTTGGTATGCGTTTTTTTATTCAACGGAATTATAAAGCTCACGTCGTACGTCGTATGTCAGGCTGTAATCCTAGCTTAATTGGTTGAACACATGGTACTTACAATACCAAGATGAAGATGCCAAGGGTCTGTAACATCGTGCCCAAGTACATATATAGGTGGTTTCATTTATAATGAACTGAAGAGATGCCTACCACTGTAGAGCAACGATACCACTTTTAAAACGTCAACGTTGTAATTATTTATATTTAAACACAACAAAAGGTAAGGAGGGCGTTGCACAAGATGAAACATAAACAACCATGTTTTAAAACAGCGTTCATGTTATGAAGGGCAAGGTTGTTAACGGGCTTTCCTGCGTTTGGAGACACGTTTCTCCGGGTAGTGTAAAACGACATAAGCATAAGCGATAAGAGCATAAGACTGCTAAGACTAGTTAATAACCGTATCGACGGAGCATTAAGCGCAACGAGATAAGTGCATAAGCGCATAAGAGCACAAAACTGCATGGACCAGCGCATAATAAGAGCATCAAGTGCATAAGCGCCATAAGAGCAGACGCAGTGCTAAGCGCATAGGAGCATAGGACCGGGCATAAGCTGCATAAGCATAAGAATAACCGAAAGAGCAATAAGCATAAGACTGCATGACTAAGCGCATAAGAGCATAAGACTGCATAAGCATAAGAATAACCGTGTTGTATATACGGAGCATATAAGCGAGCATTTTTATTAGAAAAGTTTGCAAATTTAGACCCAGTAAGGGTTTTCTGCCTTCAAAAACGGGTGATTTTACAGAGGGTTTTCCTTCTTCTTTCTAAATTGCAACCCTTTATCCAAGCATGTTTGGCAGAAGAAAAATGGGACCAATGTGTAAGGATTTTTTGTGAAAAACAACCCATTTGGGAGGGCACATCCCCGTATGCCTTGACAAGTCGTTCCCCCTCCCCTCTCCCCCCGATTATGCTCCGTATGTAAAGTAAACGAATGCCGTTTTACCACCATGTGCGATTATTGCTCCCGTATAGGTTCCGTGGGGCTTATGCGTTTTACCTCTTATGTTCTCTTGCGTACAATGCTCCGTTACATTAACGTATTTCTTGTGCTTACTATGCACCCGCTAATCCTAGCTGTAGGTTATTTCTTATGCTTATGCACTCTTATGCATGTGATTATGCGAATTTGTTCCGTATATACGATCATTCTCATGCTTATACACTCTTCTGCGAGTAGGCTCTATAGCGGATTATGTTACGTATATTCGGTTATTATTATGCTTATTGCCTTTATGCGATTATGTTCCAGTAGTGATATACGGTTATTCCTATACTTAGCCACTCTTATGCGATTATGTTCCGTATAGACGTTATTCTTAATACAGTATGAACTCTTATGCTCTTATGCGATTATGGTCCGTATATACGGTTATTCATATGCTTATGCACTCTTATGCGAGTATGTTCCGTATATACGAAATCATTCTCATGATTATGCTCTTATGCGATTATGCTTATGCAAACCGTTCTTATGATTATGCTCATGCAGTCTTAGCGCTTATGCGTTTGACACCACCGAATTTCTCTCCAGTGTATGTTAACGAAGCCAAAAAAAACTCGTACAATACAACTGTTGACTATAACCGCGAGCTTATCAAGAAGAGTATACACGTACTTTAGTTGGTGTGCTTAATAGTTGGGTGTATGGTGAATCATCAAACAAAACTCTGTTGAGTCATAGTTAAATCCATGTTGCAATTAATAAAATGTAAGATGACCTGGTCTAACCTTAGATACATTGCAATTTCAATTCACCTTATGTATTAAAAATTTAACTCTTTCTGGACTCACTGCATTGGGCAACCTGTTACTATAGTAACTCCATGGCTGTACCTGTCTGTAAAAATATAGATCACTACAAAAATAACATTCATTCCACATCAGCGGTTATACTATAGACGCGTACCAACAGTTAACACAATTACTCAGTATATAAAAACGGTAACACAATTAAGATCGCCAACTGTATATGGGTACTATAGGCTAAAAGTTGAAAACAAGTTGTTTTCACCATGATGGAAAATTATATTTTATATGGAAAAAGCCTTGGAGATAGAAGATTTCTCCTTTTTTAATGAGTGATTCCAAATCTATATTTTTTGTTTATAAACTCATAATTATAGCAAAATATAGTTTTCAACAGGTTGACTTAGGAGATTTGGTATGCATTGAGGCATTGCGAGCTTTATTAAAAAACAGCGCATGTTCGCATTGTGATTTTTGGGCTATATATCGACTGGAAAAAGCCAACCATTTTTTGGCCTAATGTTATCAATTTAATTTTTCGGGGTTGTTGTCAACACCCCTATACCCAAACGAAAATCGACCCCTCCTGAATAAGCTGCAGCACTGAGAGGATTACGGTGAAATATTCACGTTATTACAAATAACCAAGGGTTTCGTAATTACTTTAATCCGAAGAAAATAGGCCTACACTTTTTACAATTCCGCAAGGTTATTGAAGACTTCGCTACAAATACAATGCAATCCACGTCTTCAAAGTTAGCCATGGTTTTTTTTGACATGCATTGTTTTCAAAAATATTGTTTTTTTAGCGTGGTTTTTTTTATAACAGGAAAAAATAAATAATTTTTCTTTTTTTATTTAATTTAGTAAGTAATAGTTTGTATGATTTGTTTTTAGAGCTTATAACTATCAGACATTTCCCAGGGTAGCCTATTCAAGAAAAAAATAATACTTAACACATACGGATGCCAAAATATGTTCGTCTTTTTTTCCTTTATGGTCAGACGAATCAACCCTGAACATGGATCATAAAAACAAACCAAGTTGCCAGACTTTTCTATAGAGTAGAGGGAACATTCGTCTCTATTAAACTTTGACTACAATCTACAGTCTAAGAGGTAGGAGAAACGATTGTGTGGTGTGTGTGTGGGGGGGGGGTGAGTCCAAATCGGCGCATGCGCGCCCCGCACCTACGCAGGGTTGTCTGAAGTTGGAGAAGTTGGTTCAAATCGCGGGGGTTCAGGTTCAATGCCACTTTGCGCACTTTTTTTAACCATATCTTTTGTAAAAAGGGGATTAAAGAGTACAACAAATGTTTGTTAACAGGAAAACAATAAAAACTGTTATTTTAAAAAATTTAAACTATAGTAGATTAACCCATCGTGTCACCTCAGTAATTGTCAGAAGGTTAGGGGCATTGATTGAGGGGAATGTGCGGGGTGGGAAATTAAAATGCCCAGCTAAATATATTTGAAAAATTAGTCCGATAGGCAGAGAAAATCAATGCTTATGCCTAATGAAAACATTCAAGTCAACGTCAGCGCATTGGTACATTAACTCTCAGACACATTCTGACTTATAGTGTATTTTCCCAAGAAAGATCTTCCAACCATGTGACCAAGCCGTTCCATTTAGCATGGAGAGGAGGCTACTTACCAAGGCAAATATCAATAGAATATTGGATTGAAAAAAGGCCACCACAAAAAATAATTACGTTAACCTATCCATTGTACCCGAGAGTAACCTCCATGTTACATCAGTCTGTCCCTGATTACATTTAATCTACTCACCTCATGCTGATCTTCTGAAAGAAGAAAAGTAAAATAATAAAAAATAAATGTGACCAAAATAAAAAAAATAAAAAAAATAAAATGATTTTAAAAGAAAATTATAGGCTTTTGAGTCCATTCACTTGCCGATTTCCAGGTCACATTGTAAAAGCCTTTTCATTTAAATATACGCAAATGATTCGATTCCCGGCTCTTTTTAATTGAAACTTCCAAATAGCTGCTTCATTAATTCAAAGGGTATTCAGAATTGGTCGGTTGTAAAAGGTTTGCAGAGGGCCAGCTTAGACTTACTTACAGGACAGTATAACTGGTTTCAGATTATAAATGACCGAAGGTTGGACCAAAGTGATATCTTTGGACAAATGGCAAATATACACCAGAAGACAGTACATCTTTACTTTTGATCATCATCCATGCCCATCCAAGCACCAAAGATCGCTCTTCAGAAAACGTACTATAGCTTCTGTGGTATTCAATGTAACAGGCGAGGTGAATGTTACTGACTTTTGGGCTCCCATGTTTAGCTGTGGTTGGATACAAAGGAACACAAAAGCGGCACAAAAGTCATGTAAACTAGAAAGGCCAGATTATCTTAGTTCATTCATGAAACAGGTTAACCGGGCAAATATTCTGCCTCCTCTCCCAACTAATCGACGCTATCCAAAACTTTCTCTTCGGTGACACGATGGGTTGAATCTACTATAACAGTTGGTTATACTAAAACCAACTGTTGGTTAAATATTTGAAAATCAACGTTGGTTATATAAATTTAACCAGCGCTTGTTAATGACTGCTTCAAGCATCCGTTTTTCTGAAATATCATGCTCCGACCTCCGATTAGTTGGGCGCTAATCTGGTGTTGATTGAAAATATTCATTAAACTAGGTTTAATGTTCCAGTCAACATTGGAGTAAAGATAATCATCAGCTCAGTGTCAAGAAAGGGTGGTCTTATTTGAAAAATTTAAATTAGTCATTCAAATAAATTTTGATCAATCAAGAAAAGCAAGCTAAAATGTTTGTATAATGTTCAATTAACAACTTTTCAAATTATTTTTTTAATCACAGATATTTATAAAATATAAGTTCACATTTTGGAATTGTATGACAAATTAATGGATGACAAAACTAAATTGCATTCATAATTTGTCATTTATGGAAATGACTAATTTAATAAAATACTGTAAACTCGTACATCGTCATTTCATGCACTAAAATTTAATTTGTAGTGCATTAAATTACTAATTAAAGACAATTTTTTCATTCATTAATTTAAGAAGTGGATTTATTAAGTCATTAAAATATCTGTGATGGAAACATTTAATTTTAAATACAGTTACTATAAACTCTTATTTCATGACACCAGAACTATGCTCCAGGCGCATGAGTGGTGGTCAAAATCACACACTTGCGAACTGATGTAAGAGCTTGTAAGGGAGGGTGTGCGAAGTTTTCGGCTGGGAACGTGGGGAGGAGTTTTTCCTTTAAAATCTCCAAAATAACAGAATTTATTTTGGCAACATCAATTATTTCACTGACTAACATCAACGATGACAATGATTGTGACGGTGATATGAGAATTATGCCAATAATAATAATGAAAAATTAGTAAGCAAGGATGGGAACCGCAATTCGCAGTATAAAATTAACATTGCTAGTTTAGATTATTGCGGATCTTTACTTTTCTCTTATTTATATAGCATAGTGCTCATCAAAATAGCAAAACTCTCGCAATCAACCTGATCAATGACGTATATAAATAAATAACATTCTTTCACAACACGAACTGAATAACGTGAACGTTTAGCTTTCTAATCTCATCTCTATATCAATATGTACACTGACCTATATAGTGAATATACCCCGGGGGCCACTTGTATTCAAAGGTGGATATGATGCGTGAACAAGAAAACGCGTAAAAAGGGTGTCTTTTTTCCAACAGGCGGTGTACGCGCGTACATCGTTTAGGGTGTCAAAAACAGAAAAATATGGAAAAAAGGGTATGTTTTTTTCTTAACCCTGAAATTGTCATGTTATATCTCATTAAGCAGGGATCAAAATCATCCAAAATATTGTAATTGGAACTTGGGAAGTAAAGCAAAGCAAGATATAAAGGGTATATTTACGATTCAATGCACTGCGTACTTGTTGTGGGTATCATAAACAGATAAAAATACTTGTTTAGGGTATGTTTTAGCTTGTTTTTTAGTCGGTGAAAATACGTGTTTAGGGTGCAATTTGAAAGTCCATGTTCACGCATCATATCCACCTTTGAATACAAGTGCCCCCCCGGGGAATACACACTTAGAACACTGTTTCAAATTTTGCTGTTTAAAAAAGTGTTGTTTAAAGTGCAGCTGTTGTTTAAAGTTTTAACAACATTGTTCAGTTTGTGGTTATAACAGTCATGTTGTCTTAAACACGTTAAACAAGGGTATAAGCTTTAAGCAATTTTTTAACTCGCAATCTTTAACCAATTGCTGTTTACCCTGTGAATCGCTTAACCTTGTTTCAACATCAAATTAAACATCTTGTTTAAATATTTAAACAACTGATGCTTGAACTTTTAAACAAGTTAACTTTTTGCACAATTTTTTTAAACAGTTAGGTTGAGCGATTCACAGGGTAAACAGCGGTTGTTTAAAATATTAAAAAGTGATTAGTTTTGTTCTAACAGTGTATTAATTTTTATCGAAACGTGCTGTTTTTTGGGGGTTTGGATGTTGGCTAACACATACCAGTGGGCTATACTACTATTGAATATAAATTCCGATTGCGTAATTAAAAAAGATTTTAAAAAGTAGGCCTACAAACTGACTCGATGTTTTCGTGTAATGAAAGAACTAATCATGGCCAAAATTACTAAAAAACTCTATTATGCATTAAGGCATAATTATAGAATATGGAAAGTCGGGAATCGATGCGGATTTTATACTTTTACAGGCATGGACTACCGTGTGATACATGAACTTTGAAAGGCAGGGGTTGTTTGGTGGAGATTAGATTGGTGTCAAAATCGGACCGTTTAAAAAAAAAAAGTGGTGAAACTGAAGGTGGGGGAGGGGCGAGGGGTAAAAGACCTCCTGGATCCTCACCCTTATCTTGTTGTTGCCTACATGAGCTTATACACTGAGAAGAATATTAATTAGTCAAAAAGTGTTCGTATTTGACTTAATTTAAATATTAGTCATGCATAATATTTATATAATCCAAAATTAAAGATTTTCGGATTAAATTTCAGAATTGCCAAATATTTCACAACTTAAAAATTAAACTTTGTATTACAAAAATTCGTCAAATGACTAAATAGCAAATGGACCACTGTGTACTGAAATTCGTCATTTTTGTGCTTTGCAAACTAATTCTAGGTATTGGGAGTCTAAAGACGTCTTTAATTAGTCAATTCATTTGTCATTTGACAAATTAAAATTCGTCAGTCATAATTTGTCATTTTAGAAGTGTAAATTTAGAGTTAATGAAAATATTTTGTAATCATGAAAACTAGTGTTTTTAAAATATGGAGTAAGGGTTTATTTTCCAGCATAGCAAACATGCTTCCAGCATTGATTAGTACATTCTTATTGAAGATAATCAAAAATGATTGCATGACTAATTTTTAATTAGTCAAATAAGGCACTTTTTTGATAATTAATATTTCTAGTGTTTTTATTGGCTAAGACACTTGCAAGACTCGTCTCTTGAAGCAATTTTTAAGACAAGTTGCTGGAAAACGTCTTTATGCGTCTTTTATTTCTATTGTTGAAGACACGTCTATTCCCAAGATATATCTTACACACGACGCCAATAAACCATTATACGCAGGCATAGAATATTCGACTAGAATGGCCAGGTTCAGGGGATCAAAGGGGGATCAAATTCAGGAATTTTGGTGGCGTCTTGAATAATGTCTTCATCCGGGACATGTGTTTTCTTTGGTCGAAGACAGTGGACAAGAACACGATAGTCAACAACAGGATTCTTTCCAGCGCTAAATCGACACACGCAGGCTTAGTTGTGGAGTGGGGTGCGGGACTTCGAAAAAGAGAACCTTAGAATTTTTAATCGTAACTCTCTTGAAATAACCCTTAAAATGGTCCTTTTCTGAACTTTCTGAACACGTCACCAAAAGAGGACTGTCAAATTTGCTCTAACTTGGACCTGTTATCAAAAATGTGCAAAAAGTAGACTTTTTCCTTTTGTGGAATAGCAACTTCTCCCCGTGCACTGTTAGAAAATTTTCCGTAAATTTACGGAAATTTCTGGCAGCAGTATTTCCAGACTTTTTTAGGGTAAATTTACAGATTTTCTGTCAATTAACGGAACTTTGACAGTATTTTTACAGAAATTTGTCTCATATTATGGAAAAAAATGTGTATTTTAACAGAATTTTTCCGTAATTTAAAATTACGGAACGAAAAAAAAAGTCCGGAAATATTGCTGCCAGAAATTTTTGAAATATTTCCGTAAATTAACATTTTGTATGTTTTTTGTTTTTTATTTTTATTGTTTTCTAAAACAGATTTTACGGAAAATCTGTTTTCTTAATTTACGGACATTTTAACAGTGTGTGCGTGGCTGGCTAAAGAGAATATAAAACGAATACAAATAAACTGAATCAGACAATTCTTTTATTTTGGCTTATTCACTTTTTAGACAATTAATTAAGCATTACAAACATGCATAAGTATGGTAATAGAGGGGTATGTAGGCCTACGCGAAACCCGCCGAATCTCCAAGGGCCCCAAGAAATCATTCATACAGTTACGGATTTTGCTTGTGCAATAGTACTTGTGACCGTTGGGTCGTTCCAACAACTTGTTAATTTTCCTTATATGGAATTAACCCAGGACGAGACACGGCTCCTTGGCAACTTCCTAAAAAGGACATAAACAATTTAGACATTGCCCAAATTTGGTCAATAACACAATCTGAATATTCGGAATTTGTAGGGGATCTACGAAGTTAATGTTCAGAAATTCTCTGATCAACAACCTCGTCCCCTTGCATTACCCCAACAAAACAAAGTTTGGAATCAAGAAAGTTCATCATATGTTTTTCATATTAGGCCAGTTCAATTACGACAAATGACTTGACCCAGAACAAATTGCAACAGTATTCATTCTTGAGTTGAAAAAAAAAACTTTAAAAGGAATTGCACGTTCAATCATGAATGAATCATGTTTTTTTGTTATTTTTTAATTTATATTGACATTTATTGAGCTGGTCTTATTTAATTACAGTGCCGAAATTTGAGTTGTGGTTTTGTGTAGTTGATATTGACATTGATTATAGTTTTATAAATTAATCATTGTTTGATACTCAGAAAATGGTAGATTCTATTCTGCTAGTATATTTTGAAATTTGGAAAGAATGAGAGTGTGGGCTTTTAAAGTAGAGAATAGTTTAAGACAAGACGCGTTAAAATTATTTTGCATAATTTAAGGCTGTATTTGTTTTCCAATCGGTCAATTACAAAAACTCAAAAGCTGTTGTTGTCCCTTTTTAAACTTGATTTAAATTGTATAATAATGAATTAACCCAATTTCACACCACGAAATTTTTAGGACTATTTGATAGATACGATTTAAGCCTTGGAAATCCCACAACACTTTCATGTGTCAAAAAGGCGCTAAATACAATGGAATGATGCGCAAAGTTCGTCATTTCTTACCCCAGGAATCGCTCCACACACTATATAATACATTTCTCCCCTATCTCAAGTTAATTGCGCAATCATTTGGGCAGAGAAAACAACGTAATCTTGATTCAATTTTCCGAATGCAAAAAGGCTTATCAGAACCTGTACAAACATCCATTTGGCTTGCCCACCCCGACCGACCCTCTGTTTTAAGACTATAAGCACTTTAAAAATCCATGACATATGTACGTCTCAAGTTAAGCATCATTTATGTACCATATCACCATAAAATTTACCCTTGGCAAAAAAAAAAAGGTGTAAGAAGAAGTAAATTGGAGAATGGACAGGAGAGAATGAGAATAAAAAGAAGGGGCAGAGGAAAAAAAGATTAGGGGTGTTACCACCAGACTTATTAGACCATAAATTTTTCACCGTTAATCACAATTCATCACTATAGGACACGCCATGCAAGTGATTTTTATATCAGCCCACTTAACACACACTTTCGGGCCAGAACACAATAAAACCCAGGGGCATTGCTTCTGGAATTCACATAACATCATAACATTAAAAATTGTTCCTCTCGTTGTCATGTTCAAAACAAGCCCTGAAAAATCAAATCATCGATCAATACATTCAGATTCTCCTTTAGACTATACAGCTGTCAAATATTTTGTTTGTATGGTCCTGTCCACTGCAACTGCACCTTTCGTTTTATTTGCTTCGTTACGTTTGATATGTTCATTCTGTTTTTCGTTTTAATGTTTTATTAGCCAATATGTTTTTTTTGTCCCTTACTTTATTCTGTAATTAGAAATTTTTCGTCGATCATTAATTAACTTGTAAAAATGCGTACTTTTATGAACTCTTATCAGGGTGCTATAATTCACACTCCTTGGCTGTCTTATGGTATCCTCATCTCAATTGAATTTAATTTCTATTTTCATATAATTATTATTATTGTTAATGCATTGTTGTTGAATGTAAATAAATATTAATATGAATATGAATATATTTTAAAGTAAGGCCGATTTTTACAATTATAACTCAAGTCTGTTTATAATTCATAAAAATAAGCACACTTTTTTTTTCTCTCCTATTAGACCCAATGAAAGTCATTTATTTCCTGTGCTCAAGAAAAAGGATACATACTCACATTTCAATTTCCACAAAAAAAACACATAATTGTTTAGCAAACATTAACGTGTAGCAAAGTCTGAAAATTTAACTTCAAGAAACTGTTTCCATACCGTTCCATTTTACATTAAATAATTTTATTGAAGGTGTTATTATTCCTTGCAATATTTTTCTCTGTTCTCCACTTGAAAGTTCAATTTAAACATGATATTTAACTGAAGCAAACTTTGCGTAAGCTTCTTAATCTAACATCATAGATCATTTTTTCCCCAGAATAATACATAGGTTTAAAAGATCTGACTCTGTAACTTTACCCAACATGAATTGATTTGTAATCCGAGAATACTAATGCATGATTTCATTCCCACCAGTTTATAAACTCAACCAGAACTGTGTGGCGTGCTCACAATCATACATCAATGCTGATCTGTCTCTGGGCTCTTATTACAAACAGGGAACATAGGCTACTATCTACAAAATTCATTTTAATAACCTACTGTTATTGATCAAACATCTACATATGATTTTAATATTGAAATATTCTAGTTTTAACATCATGACAACATTGAAAAGGTAAACGATAAGATCTTACTCCAATCTTCGTCTTTATAACAATTCACGTTATAATTTACTCTGAGATGAAGGTTGCTCAAAAAATCTATGAATTAAAGTCTGATCCACTCCTTGTAGTCATATTATCGATATCAAGCTCACAATCATTCTCCAAAACTGTGAAGCCCTTTTCTTTACAATTCCTTCTATTGAAACCCTGCTTTGCCTCTGCTTCCATATGGAAGTAATTGCTGAAATCAACTCCTCATTTATAAAACATTCCCAGGCCGCCCTTTCTTTGCCAAACAGCAAAAGGAATAATATTACCCTTGATATCACAAGATCACTCACAAGCTTCATACCCCCTAAAAACATTGTTTACAAACATGGATTAACCATTCCAACAGATTCTCCTGATTATTTCATAAATAATTGTGAAAGACAATTCAAACATATCTGCTTTAGATGAGTTATAGTGATATAAACAAACATGGCCTTATAAAATAAAGGAATATTTTTCCAACCTTACTTGTCTAGTATGAACATTACAAAAAAAGAGGATCTTACACCCAAGGGCATTATAACATCATCCAAACACCTCTTCCATACAGTCAGTATTATTATTTCTTATACCCTGATCCATTTAATACGATGAGCCTTAAACTGGAATTAATATAGCCATTTGCAGACCACCTCATCATATTACCAATCAATGTATTCCTTTTATAAAACCTTGGCCACCATTCCATACGAAAATTATAAATATTTTTTTCAATCTGAGATATCACATAATTAGGAACTACATAACGACGCAAGATAAATAAATTGTGACAAAGCAATGTTTTTAATGCACAAGAAAATTGCCTGACCATAGACAATTTGTCTGGTCTTTTACAAATATTCACAATTGGTTTGAAGCTGCTTGGAAATTTTATCAAAATTCTTTGCTCAGCTTGGCACATTATCATATAAAGAATACCCAAGCCTTTTATGGGCTCTTTAGACCGTCAATACCAAGGGTTTTTCATTACAACTCTTTTAGAACCCAACCACATTTGCTTGCTGATATTAACATTTAATTTTTTAACCCAGAAATGTTTGCAAATCCTCTACAAAATAATCAACACAACAATTGGAATAGATAGCTCGTTTGCCAATACACATGTCAGTCTCGTCAGCTTACTGGATGAGTTTATCTCATTTCAAAATCTTTGACAAAAATACCATTTATCGCTTGTCTCATCTCTAATTTACATGATAACAACTCCATCGCAAGGATAAACAATATGGACCCTCAAAGGGTCGCCTTGTCTCAACACCTCTTCCCACTGAAAATATTGAGAAGCTTTTAAACACTTAGAATATGGCAATAAGCAAAAAAATCAAGGAAACATGTGTATAATTTTAGCCATGTTTGGGTTAATTTTATAGTTATATATTGTACCTTTGTGTATTTGAAGTACGTGTATTTTCGTTAAATTAATCTGTGTTCTGACTGCTATCCAAGTATAAAACAGGTCTTTTGTACTCCCAAGTAAAAGTTGATTTACAAGCTAAAAAAAGGTATTGTGGTTTGTATTACATGTATTGCATACATGGGGAGTGCAGTAAGTTAAATATTTATATAGGTTTTTTTACATTTTGTGTTATCACACAATTGTATTTCAAAATCGTTGTTTGTTTCTTTGCTTTGCTGTATGAATTTAAACATGCTCAAGACTCGATTAGTATGAAGTTTTCATCTGTAAAGGGCCTTTATACCACAAAAACCCAAGTTCGCGCCGATATTTCAACCAGTTTTAAGGCGAGCTAAAAACGGGATTTAGTACTACGTAGAGTACTTTGTTACAAAATTAAGTATTGATAGACAAAATGAGCACATTTTTGCGCTAACTTTCAAACCCAACATCCTTTAGCTCCAAGATTTCACCGGGTAAAGGGTAGTTTTATACAGGACAAACATTTTGAGCACTTTCGGTGAAATCTGGGGTTCTGAGGACGAGGAGATATTAGCGATCGACCATGGCCTTAATATAAATAGAGCACTTCCAGACATTAGGTAAGTTAGTTGAATTTAACGACCACTCAACATCGTGAATTGTGTATGGTAACTAATTAACATTTACAAAAACAAACATTTTAAAAACATTTAAAGGTACACGGCCCGATCGCTAATAGCCGTCCCCAGGAACCCCGGATTTTATCGAAGTGGGGTTAAAAATTCTGCAGTATCTGAAGAACGTTAATGCCTAGCTGCGAAATCGTAGGACTAAGGATGCTTGGTTTGGAATGAGCGAAAATGGTCACATTTTGGTCGACCAATATTTATTTTACTACTCTAAGGGGATTACAAAAAACCACGTTTTAGATCTCGCCGTGAAAATGGGTGTGGTTGAATATCGACGCAAAACTTTAAGATGGGGTTTGGGGTGAAGGCCAGTTCTATCAAGATGAAAAATTTATATTTTAAATCGGGCTATCCCATTCTATTTCTAATTACAAACCATTTATAATAGACGATTTATTAGTATAAATAGCATACGTCAACGCGTTCAACAAGTATGTTTTACAGTAAGAGCCCAATCATAAGGGGACACCGATGAATGCTCCTCATTAGATAAACTTGTAACGCGCGCACTTGCCAAAGGCATACTTGGCAGCATAGAAAGAGGAACAGAGAAAGAAACAGGAAAACTAGAAAGTGGAGAAAAGGTTGTTTTTAAGAAGATTTTGAAAGACATGATTGAATTTGCTCTCTGCATTAGGGGGGGGGGGTGGGAAGGAGTTCCAGAGACGAGGGCCAATGTTGGAAAAAGCCCGGTCTCAAAAGTCCTAAGCGACTGTAGGACAGCGAGACATTTACAAGCAGCAATGGAACGGAGAAGAATATTGAGGAATGTATAGGCACACTAACGTGATTGTGAGTAGGGTAGAGGTAGCTGGAAGTGACGATTTAAGAACCTTATATGCAGGCCATCCTAAGTGCCTGCATTCAGCAGTAAAAACCGATGCACTATCAGGTAACCTTATTTGACGATGATCACGCTGCCTTAAAGGAGATCATCACGATACGCTTTGCTTATTGTCCGACTGCGTTGCCATGTTGCCAACAAATAAAGAAGGTGTGTGATGGAATGTTAAATTTACGGGATTGTCTCCAAAAAGTCATTTATTCTAAATTTTAAAAAGGCGGGACTAAAGTCAGCCACCAAAACGCTATTCAGATGTAATGCTAGAGTAGAGCCATTCACATTGGAGTCCCTCAATGTCACATTGCTTACAAGCACTGATTCCCGCAGTAAAATCATTGCGCCTTCAATGCGTACCTGGGAATGACATATTTGATATCTGCCAGCTGGATGTTGATGTGGGACAGGTGGGACATCAAGGATGGCTTACTTCATGGGAACTGCGGTGGTAAAGTCTTTACATCCGAAAGTAAGGAGGGCTACTCGTTATTTGTATTGAGGTTAATCTGTGAAGTAGTTATGTCTTTATGGAAATATAAGCACGCAGATATTCCCGTCGATTCAAATGCAGACAAACCTTTAATGTCCCTTAAAGAGCAGATTTCAGATTGCTG
>JAMKCH010085663.1:0-42380 GCA_023653785.1 Ophioderma brevispina
GTGCCTTTGTATATTAAAATGTGGAAATTCTAAGTTATTTTGCGCATTTTACCACGGAAATATGCATTTTTAGGCGATTTTTAGCCAAAATTGATATTTTGGCCGCCATTTTGTTTTTGAGTCAAAAATCAGGGTGGCCCCCAAGCTTATTTTAAACAATATAGTTTATGCAGCATAAAAAAACTAGTGGCTATGTGGTAGGAAACTAGATTAGTTATGACCTGGGATGTACCTGTCTAGTAGCGAATTTCAAAGGACATCTAAAATCGGATGCATTCTGTGTTGACGTATGACCCGTGGATAATCCCATGCTCGAGTAAAATCCCACCCCTATAGTTTTGGGAAAATTCAGAAAATTCTAAAGTTCCGTTTATTATCCCATGTTATAAAATTGGCCTAAACAGACTAACGGACAGCAATATTTCGGCAACATCGATCTTTTAGCATTGTAATAATGGCTTGGATGCAACCAGTAGAACAAGAGTACAAAGATTCAGCAGAACTGTCTGTGGCTAGTCTACCTCACCAAAATGTGATTATCATTAATTTTCCTACTGTTTTTTTTTTCATATTTCAAAATAGCCCTATAACATATTCACGAATATTAATTCGGCTCTGTAAGTTCAGGTAAAATAATATAGCCTTATTAGTGGATTTGTTTCTTAAATAAAAGAACATTTTGAACAAGGACATGGGTAGGGTCAGTGCGCACCTAATGAAAACAGTGCTATTTCCCGCTTTTCTCAGTTTCTTTGTTTTCCATCATGACATTTCTAAAATACATTATTAAAATTGCTAAAACAGTTAAAATTCCCAATGGGTCAAATAGAATTCATGGTAATATGATATTTAAAATATTTTGAATGAAAAGTTGTTTGGTGGGGCGGTTACAGAGCCCGGTCACCAGATGGCAAATTGGTTCAATTTTCGTGACTATTCTGGTTTTCTCTTGCTACAAAACCAACTTTCAAGTAACTTTATTAGTCATGAATACATGTCTTACATCGAAGAAGATGAAAACCATCCCAGATAAAAAAAAAAGATGAAAACTACTCGGTTTATCCGACAACTGAAATTTATAAAACAATGTGAACGGTTCCAAATTCCGAAGTCGATAGCCGCATCTCTTTGTGTGAACTGCAAACTAAGACCAGTGGCATAGCCGGGGGGCAGCTCCCCCTCTTGCCCCTGAAAAATTAGTGATTTACATAGGCCATATACTATACTAACACATTTTAATATATGATTGCCCCCCCCCCATTGCCCCCTGAAAAAAAACTGGCTACCCCACTGACTAAGACACGTTCGTCTTCAGCTTTAGGTAAGATTTGGGCATTATTATCA
This sequence comes from Ophioderma brevispina, assembly GCA_023653785.1. NCBI lineage: Eukaryota > Metazoa > Echinodermata > Ophiuroidea > Amphilepidida > Ophiodermatidae > Ophioderma > Ophioderma brevispina. The sequence continues at coordinate 1,345 of JAMKCH010085663.1, forward strand.
CGCCCTCAAATTATTACGTATTTGTAACATTGATTTGAATGATAACCAATTAAATTGACTGCTATTTTGCGAAATTGAAAGCCGGATACACTCATTCTCAAAATCAGCGCAAAATGGAATTAATGTTCTAAATCTACAAAATATCATGCACAATTTGCGAAATTATCCAGGAAAACCTATAGGCCCTAGCATTTTAGTCTATAGCAAGCATGGACATTTTATGACTGTTATTGTAAGAAATACGATGCGAAAATAGGGGTTTTGCCCTTGTGATTTGCTAAATCAGAAATTAATAAAAAATGAGATTTTTGCATGTTTATAAGAAGTATAGGTACCTTAACATATCCTGCATTACCCAGTCATTACTGTCAGTACGGACACTTTCTACAACAGTATTTGAATGGGGATTCATATCTTTGAACACTGCTGTTGGGAATGGGTCAAAGGCCCATGGCCAAACATGAAGGACCACTGCATCCCATGCAAATGTGCCACACAAGTATGTGGAAACAGCAGGCAATTAGCCTATATGTTTAGGGTTAAGATGTTTTTCACAGATTCACACATTTTTTTATTTATTTTTCCATTAGGGATTAGCAAATCTCTTACCATAGCGTTCGAAAAATTCAGCATAGCCAGGGTTGTCAACACATACCACCTCCATTTATACACCTTATATGAGTTATATTCTCTTCCTTTTCCATCGTTCTTTGGAACACCGGATATTAGTGACGCTTCATGTCCGCCATCATGATCTGCATTCCGCAAGTATTCAAGTTCCTGTGACATGTTTCTGCTGTTATTTCATAAATTTTATACTTATTCCAGTTCGAGTAATCACCGGTCCTGTCAGTCGCGTTTAAACACAAATAAATAGTGATAGCTTTTGTTGTTGACTTCTGGTTGTATTTCTTCTTGACATGCAGTGCCTTTCAGTTAAACACAGTTTTTGCATATTAGTTTTATACAAAACTCTCCAACCCGTAACTGTTGTCGCAGCCCATACAATCCAATGCGTTTTACAAATTTAAACTGCCAGTATCTGCTTGGCGAATATCATTTAAACATAACTGAGGTGAAATATCTCTGCATGTCATTTTTATACCATGTGGCATTTAAGTATTGGTAAGAACTTGCCCACAATACACGAAATGCGTTTTTGTTGTATTTTAGTCATGCGAATTGAAGTGGAAAAAGCCTGGCTGGAAAAGCAGAGTCCGGTCGCCGGTCGGTTTTGTTTGTTGCCTAGACCCGTGCACTATACAGCTACTATACGGTGCAACAACACAAGTCCTTGACCATGAGGAACCTTTTTGATTTACTATTGCTTTGGAGTTTCTAGCTACTTGAATTTCGTCAACAACTTTTACCAGCTGGTAGCTGGAAAACAAAACAAATAACTTTTGTCCCGAGGCACTATTTAGTCTATTTTGCTTTACGTGTTAACAAAGGCATTTTCAGGGGATTTGCCCGGTGCAAATACGAGACCTTGTAAATTAGGTAATTAGTTATAGTTGACTGAGGCCCTTAAATGCCAAACATAGACTACGTTTACAGGCAACAACATAATTACCTTTCACACAGCCTAAACACAGAACGCACCAGAGGGTGTTTTTTAATTTTGAGTCAATCCCACAATGCACCAGTTTGGGAAATTTCACCTCAACTGGGTCAGGTGATCCAACAAATATATCCTATTCCTTAACACATAAAAAATCCTGACTCTATGCTCTCCTCATTTTAGTCCACAAAGCATTAGTACTTAGGGAATTATAGCATGATTTGACAGGTCCTGTAGTTCTTAAACTTTGGAACACTTTTATCCATAAGTACAGACATAGTTTTGTACAGTACAGTATAGGCAAAGCACTTGCAAGCATTGTGGGATTATTCAAAACACCCTCTGGAACGCACCGAAAGGACTTCAGGATTAGCCGCGCTTTGAATTAATCCGAAAAAATCGAAAAAAATCATTAAAATTCATATTTTATATTTGACTGGACATGGATATGCGAACTTAACCTGCAAGTGGTGGCCTGAAATCGGCGCCATTAAAGACCACGGCAGTACTTTTTTATATGATTCTGTAATTTCTATACGTGCGTATCAACATTCCGACCCGAGATAAAAGCTTCCCGGTGGTGAAATCACAGATTTTCAGCGTGAATTGTGGCCACTATAACAATACAGTTGACTGAAACACCAACCTTTTTGATCTTGTTATTCGTGTAAAACCACAAATCAGCTGTTTAGTGCAGATTTGAAAGGAAGCTGTATAGCTGTATGTCTATTTGCGGGAGGACGGTAGATAAATTTCCTCAAATACTTCCATGTATTCACATTGGTGGTTTGTTTCTATGTTAAAGCAAGTTATATGGATTGTACACACTAATCCCTGATTTATAAGTTAAAAAAACACGCATTTCCACCATTTTTTCGATTCTCTTCCGCAATGATCGCTGCTAATCCCTTTCAGTGCCACAGTCCAGTTAGCTAGTGTATTAAGCCCCCCCCCCCCCCCCCCCCGAAAAACAACTTGCCACTGTTTTTTACCCCAACCTGGTCGTTGATGGTGGTAAAATCAAAACGATCACATAACAGGGGAAACAAATGAAAATCGGTGGACCGCCGATTCAAAATGGCGTCCAAAAATGAGTTTATGACGCGCGCCAAATTATCCCGCCAAAAAATGAAAACCATTTTTACAAAACAGGACTTCTTGGTTCATAGGAGAACATAAATACGTTTACTTTTGCTGAAATAAACATTTTACAAAAGTTGACTCCAGTACAAGTTAAGGGCCAAAACAAAATTTTGGATTACCACCAAAATGCTTTATTTATGCTAATTAGATAGAAACATCATGGACGATTCCCCTAGATTGGAATTTTTCCACCACGGCGCAACCGATATTTATGGCAAGTACATATTTTTGGGGCAAAAAAATAATTTATCGTTAAAACATGCCGTGCGAAAAAAAAAAAATTTTGGGTGCTATGGAACCCCCATAAGTGTTTGCATGTGCGCGAGATTATGCCGTCTGCTCACAGCACAAATCATGGAAAATTAATGAAAATTTTATTTCCGATTGGTGCTGCTTTCTGTCTATTTACAAACAGCGTACGTATGGGATGGATAGACCATATGGTATTCATATAAATCAATTTCATAGAAGTATATAGAAGGGGTTTATAGATTTCCTAATAAAAAATGTATTTTACCATACCCCTAGGGTTCTCAGAGTTCCAATTGTTGGACTGATTCTATTGGGACAATTGCATTTGAAAAAAAAAAAAACCTTAGCATAATTACATTATTATCTTTCGCACCTATTTTGTATCATATGCTTGATTACGTAATTCCGTTTTTATTAAACAATGCTCTTGATAAATAAAAGTCTCAAAGTTTTGATATCGAGTTTATAGTTTCAATCTTGCCCATTGTTGTTAGTACTTAGAAAATTTGACAATTACAACTTCAACTTATTATTCCATTAAAAATATCAAATACACAAGAATATACATTAAAATGAACAAAAATTTGGAGGAAGGAGTTGGAGTTGAACAAAAAGGCAATGAGACCAGACTGCGGGGTCAACCCCTCTTCTAAAAGTAAAGGTTAAAAACATACTAAAAAAAAAAAGGACATCGTCCATACAAACACGAGAATAGTATATTAATATTGGGCTCGTCTTTAATATATTTTTGTGCTGTTTGTTTTGATAAATGTATTGATGGTTTGTTAGGTTTTTGTTTGTATAAAATTTTATTTATTTTACTGTTTGTATCATTGTTGTGTACGTTTTGTACCTAAAATCTTTGTTCATTTTATTTTGAGGTTGTGTGTGTAGGGTCCCAGCTCTTTGTGGGCATGCGTGCCTGTTAGGGGTCACCCTTTGCACCACACATCGGTTTTGAATGTTCTTTGTAAGGGCAATATAAGGAATAAAATAAAAATAAAATAAATAATAAATACGACAATGTTCAATGACACCTTAATCAATTGCCATCAAACAGAACTGCATTATAAGTAGGACAATGTTCAAAAGTATTATTTGTAGTTGGAAATAAGTTCACGTTCAAATTGATTACGAAATTGAGTTACCGATTTCGAGTTTTTGAGATGTTCCCAAAGTGTTCCAAAGGAGAGGGGCTGATGTTAGCAAACAGATTGATCGGTGAAAACTTTCTATTTCGGACGATTTAATTGTTGATATTCTCGTGCCATACTATGATATCAGAGGTTTTGTTTAAAAAAAAAACCTTGACATACCCTTGGTAAAACTGGTTGGTAGAGTATTTATATATTCTTTGTGTGCTTTGTACCTATTTGTGTGGGGATATGTCAATAAACATAACTGAAACTGAAACTTACGCGCATAATGCATAAGGTGGGAATGGTATAATGTAATTATGCAAAAAAAGTGAGTATTTAGGCCACATGTAACCTTTCAGATAAAACCCTTTTCGTCTTGAATATATTAAGAAGATAACCTTAAAAAGTATTTAGTTGTGTATTTTGCAGATGGATTTGTAGTATCTAGATTTTCGCCTAAAATACTATGGGGCTTCGAAGGCTAGTGTTGATCGACGTCTGACAATGAAGTATGAGCCCACCATAAAGGTCTTCATAAACATATTTGGTGGCGCCGCCAATGCAATGGACTGAGTGTACTATCTCATGATAAAAAAAGATTCGTGCCATAATGTTTTAGAGAGGATATATTTTCTTATAATTATAAGGGGGGTTGGGGTCAGCACAATCGCGCTTCGCACCATGTGGTCCAGGTTCGACCCTTCGCTTGAACCTCCGATTTCATGTGCGGTTGTTTTCCAGTCCATACAAGGTTTGGCAGGGTTTCTCCGGGTACTCAGTTTTCTCATGTTTCTTAAAGGGCTTTTCGTCTCTTACGGTTTATGGGATAAACAAACATTCTATTCAAATATGAACAGATATGTTGTCAGAGGATTTCTGAGTTGCCAATTAAAGATCAAATGCAAATTCGATGTTCTACCCCTATAAAAAATGTGAATGTGTTATATCCGTTTGCCAGCTATTAGAGTATTTCATTCACATTTCTCGGATTGAACTTTTGAACTTGAATTTTACCTTTGACAATTTTGACTAGGTTTCCCGTGCCAATTAAAAAACATTCTTAAATTATCCCGGTTAAATATCTTAAAGTCACACAATCAAACATCGGATTTAGTGTTACTTACTTCGTTAATACTCGTGGCCAGGACACGAACACTAAATGCAGGCGAGGATCTCGGGTTAGGGGGGTTGCGCGTCTCCCGGGTAGTTCTGTACTTCTGGCCCTCTGAATATCGAATTTCACACCGGTGGTACATGTTTTGAGGGTGACCCCTCCTCAAATTTAAAATTTTGTAGCGTGATGAAAACGACAAGAGGACAGAGGCTCAAATTTCAGGATTTTAGTTTCTCATGAATTCTTTCAATTACACCAAAAAGGAAGAAAATCCATGAGGTGATGTTGTTTTGGTATCGATTTGTTGAATTGGCATGGATGACCAGTTACTGTGATTCTTGATTTCATAATGCAAACACCTTATAGAGTGACATAAACAAGCAAAAAAATAACTTAGATTGAAAAATTTTGGTTAGGCCTTGGTGTCATAATTTTTATATACAGCATATCTGTTCGGTTTACTGTAGGAACCTATGGTAAATTATACAAATTACAAACTACAAAAATATAATGGCATGAGACATTTTATGTTGTGTTTTAGTAAATGTAGTTCCATGTGCTCATACAATAAAGCTCAGCAAAAGTTTAGGTGAATCAGTGCCGTAGAAATTGCAGAAAACGAAATAGTGTCTTTTTCGCACATTTTTACGCAAAATTAAAACAATGGTTTGCCCCTAGTTTTCTTACTGAACTATTTTTTAGTTTTTATCTTTATTGTTGTTGTCTTTGAATCCTAGAAAACATGGTGGGGATTTCATCTAAAAATTTCTTGAGAAAGTGGTTGGTTATATTAATGAATCCCTAGGGGAACCCCCCCCCCCGGATGCACTACGGAAGTGCAAACACTCATGAAGGTAAGTGTTAAGTGCGTTAAATTAGGGTTTTTCATAGTGAGATATCGTTGTAAAGGTTCACCCTGGGGGGGGGTTTGGGTTTTGGTCGGGTACCCATGCTCCGTTCCAAAAAAGAGGGACTAGCTGCAATGCGGGACTAGTATCGCTAGGGGTATCAATTCACAATAATGAAGTTTTAGTCCCGCTAGGGGTATCAAATTAAGGTAAGATGTGACTGGCTCATTGAAAAAATTGGAAAATTAACTTTAACAGGACAGTAAATAAAACCCTGCAGTGTTCACCTCGCTTGACCTCCCGATTTCATGTGGCGTTGGTTTACCAGTCCATACAAGGTTTGGCAGGGTTTCTCGGGTACTCCAGTTTTCTTCATCTTAAACTGGGCTTTCTTCTCTTCGTGATTAGGTGAATTAAAACAAATTTCTATTCAACATGAAAAAGTATGTTGTCAGGCGGATTTCTGAGTTGCCAATTAAAGATCAAATGCAAAGTCGATTGCCCTACTTAAAAATGTGAAGGTCTATATACAGTTGCCAGCTATAGAGCTATTTTCATCACATTTTATCGGATTTAACTTTTAACTTGAATTTTACCTTTGACACAATTTTGACGAGGTTTTCCCGCTGCCAATTAAAATAACTATCCTTAAATATCCCGGGTAAAATCTTAAAGTCACACAATCAAACATCGGATTTAGTTTTACTACTTCGTTTATCCTCGTGGCCCGGACACGAACACTAAATATGCCGGCGCGGATTAGGGAGGGAGGCGCGCGCCTCCGGTAATCTGCAAAATCTTGCACAATAATCAGACATTTTGGACAAGTTCAGCACTTCAGCCCCCGGTAATTTTGACGTTTTTCAAATTCTGGGATTCGCTCCCTACCTGATATGTGCCGAGTATGCCATAAATATGATATTGCTAATTGACTAAGACACATCAAGCCCATGCACGCTTGACCAACAATGATAAACTTTAATCATTTTTTTTTATAAAGAACGGGGTAGCAACCCAAGGACGTCTTCCCCTTCCCTCACCCCCAACGCAAGGTCGCCAACTGGGTGGTAACAGGGGGGGGGGGGGGGCCCCCCGGGGGCCGCCCCAAGAGTTTCAAAATGCGGATTCACACCAGTAAATAACGTGAGAAATAGGTAAGTCCCAGCCCACTGCAAGATTGAGGTGGGGTGTTTTTGGTGACCATGGCTAAGTATAGCTAAGTATACCCTAAAAAACTGAGAGAAAAGGCGAGATCTGGGTTTTCAAATCATGGTTGCTATCCAATATTAAGTTTTTAACATCTGTAAGGAATATCCCAAGAAGGGTAACGGACATCCAGCCCGGAAGTGACCTCTCGCCCGCCCCCGATGCCCCGTCCACTCCTGAACCTTTCACTCATACTCCTCCCTTCCCCTCCTTACCCAACCCTTCTTCTCACCGGCTCGACTCTTTCTTTCCCACCCGACCTCTATATCCCCCCCTTACGCCTACCCACGTCCCTGACCTCACCAACCTCATCTCACCCGTGCACGCCTTCAATGTTATTACCCCCCGGAAACTACCCATTTAACCTCCTCCCCTCTCTAACTACCCCCTCTCTTTACACGACGCCTGTGCCCATTTCCAGGTTCGGTCACAAGTAAAAACAGGTCTTCAGCCTCCAACCCTTGCCTCTCTGAGGTCCACACCCCCCCAATTGATAAGTTATTTTGATCGACAAACCAATTTTCACGTATTCTTAACAGGGAACACCTGGACTGAAAAAGTGCTGTGACCTACAGGATCAACGGGCATGCTAGTCTCGCGGTCCAGTAGCTCGAACAAATTGGGGATAACTACCTTAATTTCATGATGAAATGTTAGGAACAGATATGATGATCTTCAAGCAGAATGTTGCGTTAAGGTCTGAGTGTTCCATTGAGGAGAAAATTAGTTTCATCTATGCCCATTTGGTACTGGACAATGAGGACCAGGATTTAGTGGTGAGAAACCTCAGGAATAACGGGGTTTGTAAAGGCGGACTCTGAGATTTCGAATATATTTTGTGTAGTAATTAAAAATAGTAATATACTCTCTAAACCAAAGATTGAAAAATCAATCTTAAAGATGAGTTGGGGAAAAGTCTAAAATTTGTTTGATTGAATGTTCAATGCTTTCTCAATCTTAATTGGAATTTTCCATCACCTCATCTTCCATTTAAGAAAGTAGAACTAAAGATAGTTACCTAAATGCTTATTTCCAAGTTATAGACGAATAAATGTTCGTTTTCATGCAGTAAACATTTATGCACAGTTATAACAGTGTCAGATACTGTGTTAACAAAATTCCGGCTACGAATTTTATGACGAAGTTGTGATTTACTAATGAAACGACTTCGATTTGAACTAGTTATTTCACAACCAAGTGATTAGTATGGATAAGTTAGTATATGCAAAAAACACGATTGTTTGAAAACTGATAAGTGCGCCCTCATCGGGAAATCTATTGAGTCAGCTTTAGATGCCTGTGGGGGGGCTCAGGGGCCCATATTTGGTTTCTCTTTTTGTATTTGTCTTTTTTATGCGCTTGCATTGGTGCAAAAAAAAATAAAATCCATCGGTGGTTTTTGCGTAAATTAGCATGGCTCCCTAGAAGCCCCACTCCCCTTTGCACTAACGGAGGAAGGGCCCATGACAAAAATGAAAATCTAAAAGGTCATGCCCGACACTAATAGCCTCGTTCCCCAGAAGCCCCAGATTTTACGGAAGTTGTCAATATTGTGGTATCAGAAGAAAGAGAAAGGAATATGTTTCTCATTAACCTGTGAAATTTAGAGCAAAGGATGTTTGGTAGAGTTATGAGCGAAAATGTGCACCATTTTGGTCTCGACCAATATTATTTTACACAGAGGATAATGGGGATTACAAAATCACGTTTTAGCTCTCGTATCAAAACGGATTGAAATATGGGCGCGAAACTGTACAGATGGAGGGAAGGCCAAATCGATTAAAAAAAAACTTCAATCCTAAACGGGCCGTCCCCCTTTCATAGAGTTGGGTCATTCCATGCCAATTCAACAATCGAGTTACACCATCACTTCATGGATTCTTTCCTTTTTGGTGTATTAAAAGATTGTTCATGGAAACCCAAATTCTTAAAATTTGAGCTCTGCACCTCTTTCGTTTTTCACGCTACAGACAATTTAATTTGGGGTGTCCCCAAAACCTGTACCGAGACCCCGGTGAAATTCAAGATTCAGAGGGCCATAAGTAAACAACTACCCACCTAAGATCCTCAAAACTTCGTCATTCTAATTGGCGACGCCGCAACGCGTTGCTACTTTCTCGCAACGCGTTGCCGAAATGTCGCAACGGTTGCGGCAATACGTTATGGACTTTATGGCTTACGATATAGAGCGTGTGTATACATTGGGCCATTCTGTTGTATTTATATTAAATTGTGGAATTTAAAATTGTCACCAGCCCAAATTGTAAGTTATTATCACTTTACTTTTGACTTATGGCCCCAAAGTATGGTCCGGGTGGCTTTGGGTCATTTTTGGCCCCCTGTTATTTAAAATAGGGCAAGTTGCATTTTTCGTTCACCTATTTGCAATCAGATGCCAAGTTGAAGGATTTGAGGGGTTGTTTGTAGTTCTTTATTATGGCACACTGAATATCGAATTTCACACCGGTACATGTTTTTGAGGTGACCCCTCTCAAATTTAAAATTTCTGTAGCGTGAAAACGAAAAGAGGGTACAGAGCCAAATTTTCAGGGATTTTAGTTTCCATGAATACGTTCAAATACACAAAAAGGAAAGAAATCATGTTGATGGTGTACTTATTTGTGAATGGGCATGGATGGAATGACCCAGTTACTGTGATTCTGTCTTATATGCAAACACCTATAGTGACATAAACAAAGCAAAAAATAATTAGTTAAAAAATTCTGGATAGGCCTTGGTTGTCATAATATTTTATATACATCAATATAGCGGTTTTTACTGTAGGAACTATGGTAAATTTATACAAATAAACCTAAAAAATATAAATGGCATGAGGCATTTGTTTGGCTTTAGTAAATGTAGTTAATTCTTCACCAATTAAAAGCCAATCAGCAAAAAGTTTAGGGGTGGAATACAGTGCCGTAGAAATGCAGAAACGAATTAGTGTATTTTCGCACAACATTAAAATCAATGGTTTGCCCCTAGTTTTCTTACTGAACTTTTTTTTTTCAGTTTTTTTCTTTATGTTGATGTCTTTGACTCTCCTAACAGTGGTGGATTTCATCTAAAAATTTCTTTAGGAAAGTGTTATATAATGCATCCCTAGGAACCACCCCCCCCCCCCCAATGCACTAACGGAGTGCAAACACCTCGTGCAGTTAAGAGTGTAAGTGCGTTAAATTTAGGGTTTTTTTGTTTGTTGGTTCTTTGTTTTTTGGTTATTTTGGTTGGGTAACCATGCTCGTTCCAAAAAAGAGGGAATAGCTGCCAATGGGGACTATATCGCTAGGGGTATCAAATCACAATAATGAAGTTTTAGTCTCGTAGGGGTCTCAATTCAGTAAGATTGTGACTTGTCTCTATGAAAAACATGGGAAAATTAACTTTACATGACCAGTAAAAATACCTGCAGGTTGTAAATTTTCTTTACAGTGTACAAGGTTTATTTTTTGTATATTGTTCTTTAAAGATATTTTTTATTCACGTATTGAAATCAGGTCCCGCTAGGTGTATAATTTAGCCGCAAATCTGTCCCGTTAGGGGTATATTTTCACGAAACGGTATGTTTTTTTAACTGAAACTGGTATGTTAGGGGTAATTTTCACTTGAAAAGGGGGCAGTGGTAACCAATCCCCGGGCCAATCCCCTCCCCTTCGGTTGTGTGGTTACACATAAAAAATGGTTTTTCCGTTTGCAAGGAAAAGTACAGCAACCACATGCACACACATGCTTGCCGAATATGACTATATAAAAAAAAAAAAAAATTATCATGAGCTCAACTGATGCGCTTAAAGTTTGTGTTTGCAATGCGTGTACCTGTTGAATTTAGGCAGGACGTCGCTAGTTCGAAAACCAGTTTAGCAAACGATAAGGGTTGAAAAAAAACTGTTTTTCGATCGAAAAACTAGTTTACAAAAACCTAGGCTTTTCATTCGGCAAAAAAACCTGGTTTTTCGAAAATCGAAAAACAAAAAACAGGTTCATCAATTCGATAAGCAAAGGTTTTGAAACAAATAAGTTTTCGACCGAAAAAGTAGTTTTTTCGATCGCAAACCCAGGTTTTATCTTCATTGTGCAAAATACTTCCCATAGACAACTTATAGAATTAATCATTTATGATAAATTCCACAATAGTAAGGATAAAATACAGAATGGCAATGTATACCAAACACGTCTATCGCTAGCCATAAAGGCCAATAACGTATTGCCGCATCGGGTTGCGACATTTCGGCAAACGCGTTGCGAGAAAGTAGCAAAGAGTTGCGGTCGGCGGCCATTAGAATGACGAATTTCGTGACGTATTTCAAAAATTAACCCAAAATGCGTTGCAAAGTATCTAGCACCGCGATTGGGAAACTTAACAAACGCGTTTGCAGCCTTCGCAAACGCGTTGCGACCTCACAAGCGTTGTGACCTTCACAAGCGTTGCGAAGGTTCACAAGCCATAAAGTCATAAAGTCTTGCCGCAACGCGTTGTGAGAAAGTAGCAACGCGTTGCGCATTGTGGCAATGCGTTGCGGCGGCGGCCAACCAAAATCATGCATTCTGTGACGTTATTCAAAAATAGACCACCACGCTTTGCGGCAATACGCTATGACCCTTATTGCCGTCACAACGAGTTGCAAGGCCTTCAAAACGTGTTTGCGAGCTTCACAACACGGCGTAAACTTCACAAGCATTGTGAAGGCAATAAGGGTAATAAACGTATTGCCCGCAACGCGGTGTGAAAGGCTTGCAACGCGTTGTGAAGGTCGCAAAACGCGTTGTGGAGAATTCATATTTTTGAAATACGGGCAGAAATTCATGAGGTGTTTGTGATTTGGCCGACACCGTAAAGCGTTGCCTAAATGTCGCAACGCGGTTGCTGATGAAATGTCGCAACGCCTTGTCGAAATGTCGCAACGTGTGCTGAAATGTCGCAACGCGTTGTGACTTTCTCACAACGCGTTGCGGCAATACGTTATGACCTTATGGCTTGTCGACCCTTAGCAACGCGTTGTGAGCTTGACAACGCGTTGTGAATCTCGCAAACGCGATTTGAAGGTTTTGCAACGCGTTGAAAAGTATCTAGCAACGCGTTGTGGGTCGATTTTTTTAAATACGTCACAGAAATTATGATTTTGATTGGCCGACGTCGCACGCGTTGCCGAAATTGTCGCAACGCGTTGCTACTTCTCGCAAAGCGTTGACTACTTCTCGAACGCGTTGCTACTTCTCGCAACGCGTTTTTGCAGACAATTACGTTATGGCCTTATGCTTGCCAATTACACGTCAAATATACAGACAATAATTCTGCGAGGTAATAACATAAGGCATACAATGGTTCTTTTTTAAACCCTTCGTCTAACCTGAAGTCGAAACATTAAAAAACACCGAGAGGAGGTGATCCATCCTCCTCCTCCCTTCGATTTTCATTATTGAACATCCGATTCCTATTTAATTGGACCACCGGATAGCAGGGTATATTCTCCATTTGGTATCAATTATGTACAAACGCTCCAATATGACGCCAGTATACTGATATAATGTATAAAAAATTGATATTTTGCCATTTGTAGCTCAAAAACATAAAACTATTCAGTTCCACTCGTGAAAATAGGATTATTCCAAACTGTGTTTTGGTTGAAAAAAAATGTCTACTATTCTACACGGGTAGCTATATGGAAATTGCCAACGGACAGTTTTGGCTGACATGCAAAACTTTATAACCTTCGTAATGCTAGAATGTTGGTACTCATTTTGGTATCAAGAGAAAAATGACAATAGCTATCTAATTGCGTACCAAAAATCAAAAGTCTGTGATATTTCTGGGTCGTAATGTGCGCGTTGGCGCATTCCTCCAGAAGTGGGTTATTTGCCACCTCTATCCATCACTAAGTTTACTTTGGTGAACAGATGTCTACAAGCCCGAAAATATCACACTGTAAAAACACTGCACTTGAAACGATGTAAAATAAGAGAGATACAAACGTCAACAAATCGATTTACCGAAGTTTAAGTATTTGTGAACACTTCCCAAGACCAAACAATTCCACGATCAAGTACTAAACTTCCGGCTGGTACTAAATTTGACAGTAAAATGCATGACAGCTTGGCTATACCAACACGTCACTCTACATTTTACAGCATATTGTAAAATACAAAATGAAAAAACATTGTAAAATTCAGAGTATACAGCATAATTTCTTGGAAACAGTAATATTTCGCTAATCTTTGATTGAACGGTTAACTGTAATTTTGCACAGCATGGTTATGTTAAAATCAAAATAATCAGCTATGTATAAAGAATCTTGCTCTTTTTAAAAACAGATGTCAGGGACAAAATACATAAAGTAGTTCAATTGTTTATGATTTCAAAACTACATATAAATAAAGCTTTCCTTTCCTTTCCAAAATATACATACAATATCATATCAAACACCACCACTCAAAAACAAATTTTTTCATTGTACATGCCATATACACATAATGATGTCGTTACATACGATACACAAAATATAGCACCCATATAATTTGGTTTAAAAATCATTTGGTATAAAATTGAGATGATTTTACAGTCTTTACATCACTTTATAAATCTCATTTTTTGATAATCTCATTGTCAATGACCATGATTATTTCATTATTGAATACTTGTACATTTATAGCATGAAAGACATTTTTAAACATCACAAGTGATTTGAATTCCTGAAATCACTCAAATTGCTGAGCTTTTAAATACTTCTTTTTAGTTCAAAAAGGGGCGAAGCCATTGATTCTGAGTCCCTGAACACCATTGCCTAATTCGCTATGTTTGTGTTAATATGTCCAATTTTTTTTAAAATAATAAAATCATAAATAAACCTGGCAAAATACATGGAGCTGTGTCAACACCACTTTTTAAGTGTAAATTCTATCTATGATTTTTCTACCCTCAAACACAATTATTTTGCCTAATTGTCATAACAACGCATACCCAATATACAAGCATCGTATAATTTCGTTTAAACCTATATTATTGTGTATAAAATTGAGATGATTTTACAGTCATTATATCACTTTATAATGATTTCTCATTGTCAATGATAAGATTATTTCATTATTGAATACTCTTAGATTAAAATAGCATAAAAGACATTTTTAAACATTACAAGAGGTTTGGCTTCCTGAAATCACTCATATTGCTGAGCTTTTAAATACCTCGTTTTAGTGACAGAGACAGCGATTTTGGGCCCCTGGACAAGGTTGTTTTTAAACGTTTCCTTGAGACCCCTTTGATTATCGATGTCCAATTTTGGATTTTTCTTTTTTTTTGGGGGGGGGGGGGTTGCAGAAGCTAAACATCGCCTTCAACAACTTAGTTCATGTGTATTGACCAATTGTTATAAAGCTGCATGCTGTACATGCTGTATTTCATACATGTGTGTTTTAGGCATCATTTTGTTTCAGCACCTACAAATAGTTCGTCTACAAAGTCGCGGTTTATTCCGTGTATGTTAAGGTGCGAGCTTGGACACTCTTGTAAATGGGGCTCTCACAGTCTCTCAGGTTCGCTACACCACGACCTAATGAAAGGCGCCGACCCATAAATGAAAAAAGACCAAAATAATATATTGCGTATAAGATATTCGTATATTAGTGGCGTTTTCCCACAAAGAGAAAATACAATTTTAATTAATTTCTCGCGCCACTTTTAAACATCCTCAATCCCGGGCCCCAACACAAATGCACATTTTGTCAAATCAACAGGCTGTGAAACTATCCTTTTGTTTTATACCCGCTTGGTCTTATTCCCTCTTGGTCCGATTCCCATTTGGTTCGATTTCCATTTTGTACAATTCCCATTTGGTCCAAATCTCATTTGGTCAAATTCCAATTAAATACGGGAATTAGCGATGACGTCATTATTGTCATAATATCTATATAAAAAGGTTTATGATTGTAATATTTGCATTAAGGACACAGTTTACTACATCTAAAAAAGTCCAATTTGATGTAATTCGCCTTAGGTGCTCAGTCAGGTCTCATGACCTAGCTGTGAAAGTCCCAAGGTCCAACTTGGCCTCCCACAGAAGATCATTTCTCCCATTCAATGTAGGCTTATGGAATGCCCTTCCTGCTCATGTAGCATCAAACCAGGACTTGCAGAGTTTCAAAAGGGAGGTTAATCGGCGATAATCGCTATCTTGGCGCCAATCCGTCAGCGTTACTAGATAACTGCTGTTAATGCCTACATTAGCCTTGACATAAAAAAATCCCATTTGGTCCAATACCATTTGGTGCATAATGAGAATAAATGAGAATTGGACCAAATGGGAAATGGAGCAAACAGAATCCGTAATTGGTGCTTGTGGGAATAGGAAAATGGGAATGGACTAATTGGGAAGTTATACCCGTCGATATACCCCATGCAATAGTGCAGTAGACTTCCGAAGTTAGCTTGTTCTAATCCCATTTGTAATTCCTGAAAGTTGTACCCGGCTCCAGTTCTTTCCACCAAAATATTGCAAGGCTAGTGTGCAAGTTAGCTTACAGATAACGTAATAGACACCCTTTAATATTTTTGAAAACGTGGGCCGCAAATTTTTCACGTATGACGTCAATCTGAGGAAATTTCTGCGAAACGTCATAATTGGCGTTCCACGTTCTCAAAACTAAGGGTACCTACTGATTTGGAAGTAAACGTAGAGGAGATACATGTACGTTGATCGTTGAGGGCAGATTGCTAATATGGTCACTGCACTACCCGGCATCAATACTGGCACTGCGGCAAATCGAAAGGTAGCTAAAACTGGGTGCTTTCTGTGACGACCGGTTCGCTTCCTTCAGCTAAAAGACGCTTGTATTCAGTTTTGAAAAGTATTAATAATAGTGCACAAGAAACTACCGCATAACCACCGAAAACATACAACGGAACTGAAATTAATAAGAAAACTTTAAAATTAACTTCACACAAATAAATACCGACTTCGATGAACATAATTATAACAATATTGAATAGAGTGTAAGAATAGTATTTGTTGGATACTGGTACTGCATGCTCAAATTTAGTCAAATTACTAAACATTAATTGGTATTCCATACAAACTTCTAAACTCATCTTTACTATCACTCTCTTACTTTAGCTTTTATCGAAAGGGCGTCGCCATTGGATTTAACATGTAATCACGAAATCTTGTCTCTGGATTACCTTTTTCGGTTTACAAGAAACATAAATACATCGACCCAGAGTACTTCTCGACGGACTAAAACCATTGGGAGTTAAATTGTCAGTTTCAGTTTTCTTACAAAAAAAGTTCAATATTGACCAATAGACAATGATAGAGGGAGAACTTGTCAAAGAACAGCGACCATATGGCCCAATTAGCTTCTTTAGTATAGTTTGATATGTCAGATATTTAGATCCCGTGGGATTTTCGTGCCAAAAATTGATTTTATTGGTTAACTTTGTCAATTTTGGGGTGCTAATTTCAAAAAAGTTAGGTGCATTTTTCAACCACTCCTTCAGTCGCCCATTTGAATTTCAAAATGGCCGCATTTTCATTATATTTTGTCTATTCCGGGATATGAGCAACTTAGAGGAGTAAAAATGGTGGCAATACCCATGTTTGATACCAGGATTCCATTATTAGCATTTGTGTACTTGTAACGGATCGGGTTGGCCGCCATCTGATTTCAAAATGGTCGCATTTTTCAAACTATGTATCCTGTTTGTATCTCGGCTTATGAGAAACTAGATAGTTAAAAATGGTGGCAAATACCATGTGTGTGATTCAAGAGATTCCATTAATGTAGCTTCGCCTTGCCTGTCACTAATTTGGGTTGGCCGCCATCTGAATTTCCAAATGGTCGCCTTTTTCAATTACATGTGACAATTTGTCCCATATCTTGGCTTGTAGTAACGTAGTAAAAGTGAAAGTGGTGGCAATACCGTGTTTGTGATCAGAGATTCTTTTAAAAGCATTTCCTTATTTGATATATTTGGTTTAGGTCGCCATCGTGAATTTCAAAATGGCCGCCATTTCACTTTATATGTGTCCAACGGGGAAAACTGCGATCTTATATCAACCGTTAGCCGTCGATTTTATAATCGACAGATTAATAGACGCTTTCCATAACAGACTCAGGGCGGACTTCAACTGCGCCGGCGCTTTGGTTTAATTTACGGGCGGGATAATAAAGAACATCTTATGGCATTGCGTAAACTGCATGGGCCTGCTCTCGGGATTGGAGCTGTTTATATTTTAGTTAATATGATAATGTAGTAACAATTAGAGTGCGTAAGAGTGCTTAAATGTGGGTGAATATTCCAAGAAAAGTACTTATTTTAAAGCCCACTTTATTTAGCTTGGTTTTGATCAGACTTCAAATTAAATTTATGAGTAAATAAGTAACAAAGACTAGGGGTGGAGCAATTGGGACACGGAGATTGGGTAAAGTTATGGGAGAACTGCAAGTCTCGATTATACCTTTCCCGCGTGACTGAGTGAAAAACCCTTTTTTTCCGAGTACTGCAAAGCCCTCGATGCTACTTTTCGGGCGTTTTTACGCCCCCCCCAAGCCAGAGTGTTCAGATTAAATTCTCCGGACTATCACCAGTGACCATCATGGAAACCAGATGTGTTAAGGAGACCGCCAACTGATTATACTGCCATCTTAGGCCTACCGTGCTTTGCCCTTGCTCAAGGGATATCCAATTTTGTTGTAGGTACTCATAACAAAACTGTCATAACAACTTGATCTTGACTTGCACGAAAGAGCAAGGAAACTGCAATCTTCAACAGAAATACAACTGGCTTTGAGGGTTGGTGAGGTCCATGCTTGTTTTGCTTCACTTCAGCTATTGCAAAGTATCTGAACCATAAGCACTGAAGTGGTCTTTATTCCCCAATCACCATAGACAATCCATAAGTCTTTACTGGAAAGCGTTTTAAGCGTGGTGTGGAGTACCATGTAAAACTAAAATCATGGTCGTATGACATTCTCTTTGAAGAAACTTTGCAGCTAGAAAAACTTGGTGTACAATAATGTTCACGACTCCACAATAGGCTTCATATGAGACAAGATATGTTGGGTGTCTTTGAAGAGGTAAGTAAATCTTCATAGACCAGAGCCGGCTTGCACTTGGTCAAGACCTTCTGCAGATGGATGGAAAAAAATTCTCAGAGTTATAGGAAGCAGGTTAGGAGTCTACTTTTATTCCAGCAGGTAGACAGGGAGAGTGGGGAGCTTGGTCTCTGTGCCCTTTGGGACGATTGGGGCAAATACTACTTTGCTCTATCTCTACAAAATATGCTCGACTGAACCCCATTTGTCCTGCCCAAATAAAGAGTTTAAGTGCACTGACCAAGAAACTTGGGAAGCCTCTAAAATCTGGTGGATTTCTGGTGACTAAAGTCAGGCACCAGTCACCAAACCTGTTCGTGGACCCAAACATGGAACAGCTTATTCGAGTGTTATGTTATCAGCAGATCACTCTTCTCCTCAGATGGCCTTCTTCTACATCCCCAAATGACAAGGTACTTTTGTCCATGTCATTGATGAGTCTAACAGGGAACCGCCAAGTGACTCTCAAGTAGACTTAACACCAGCTGATGCATCAAGCGGGTTGGAGATCCAATACAATTTGTGCATGCAGTTTTCGAGGTATCAATAAAGGTCCAACAATTGGGACACTGCTCTTAGGGTTTTGCAACACCTTTGTTCAAGCTCCGGAAGATTATAGATTGTATCCAGTATGATGAAGGATGTGGATATCTTCGACAGATAATATATTGATAACTCACTGAAAGCTCAGACACATGGCAAACGGTCTGCAGGCATTGATCCAGTCAATTTGGAATTTTTTCAGAGGATTTGACTGAATATCAAAATAGTACCACTGAAATCCCTGTCTATATTGAAACCAAGTCTGAAATGACAGGAAATACTGGGGAAAGCTCTACTCCATGAAGTATGAAGATCAGCAAGCAAGAGTTAGTGGCATCCTCAAAGTATTCCAACAAAACCGGGTGTATGGCCTCCAATATTGGTGAGCAACTCACTCGAGGAGACAGACACCCTGATCCCAATGGATTGTATTGATGCGCCCAAGACTGACGGAGACATTATGGATATAGATGTATATTCGCCATGACATGGATGTTTTGTCTTCATTTAACTCATGGATGTTGTTCAACCAACGCCTTCCGCTTCAACCGCCAGGTCTGACGCTTGTAGAGGTTACTGATTGGGGAGGAAAAATTGGCTGGATGTATAAGAGTAGGTAGGTGGATAAAGCTTAGATTCAAGCTGTGACGACAATGGTGTATTCCAGAAATTCGTGAGGATAGTTCGGGACCTAGACAGCCATGTTAAATGTTCTTGAAAACTTGTGTGCATGGTGTATGTCAAGAACCGCAAATGCAGCACATTTGCAAAGAACAGCGCTCTGTAAATGCAAGTGACTATGGTACACAATTTTTTTACAACGTAACAAGTACAGAAGGCTATCGAGACTCATAATCATTCATCTGTCGTCCGTAGACGAACGTCGAAAGCAGCCGAGAAAAATTTGTACCAGGTTGCCTTATTCTTCATGAGTTGTTGGATTACTTACATACAATCAATATCATTTAGCATGACTCAGGATAACTTACGTTTCTGCCACGGCTAGGTTTCCTTCAGGTGGTGTCCAAAAAATCAGGTGAGAGATAGGTGTCAGTTGTCCACATGTAGGTGATCTGGCCCAAACTGGAGACGTCCCTTTTTAATGGTTTTGATAGGAGGATATCTCCATATACTAATGTTGGAACTATGATATCTCCAGCTTGATGTTAATACTTGTTATATAACAGCCAGTGATCCTGTCCTCAAGCTTTTGGGTTATGGTCAGTTCAGCTCCATAGATGGTATACTCTCTTTACCACATGCCCTGAAGAACTTAAGTTCTATTCTGACTAGGTTACATGGTTAACCCATGTAGTCATGTAATTAAGCCTCTAATGGAATTTAATAACCTTATTTTTTTTCTTGTGAAGGAATGCCAAAAAAAACATCATCTTTGCATTTAGTCAAGTTTGCATGATAAAAAAGTTTTTGTGTCTCTAAAAAGGTGGGAAACATGAGAGTATTTAACTTCTTTGCTTCACGAACATATTATTGATTAATAACACCTCAACACAAATGCGTCATATTTTTACCTGAACTTTGTTTTTAAATAAATAAATTTCACGTCAAAAACAATGTATTCTGTGATGAATATGAATGTGTTGGTTAGTAGACATCCAATCCACTACGCGCAAATGCAGACGCGCTACGCGACGCAGTAAGTTAGGCGAATTAAGCGCCGTAAATATTACCTCTGAGCCGTAAATAGTACTTCTGAAAAATGAACTATTTATGGGTGGGCGTGGCTTAGGGTACTATTTACGGATGGCGCCGATTTCTCACCGCATTGTTGAACTATGTTTAATCACGTGATATTTTTACAATCTTAAATTTATTAATGAAGTATATAATATTGATTAATGCCTACACCTCAAATAAAGTTTCCGAAATAACGCAGTATGGTGAAAATAAACTTTATGTAGGCCTACTGAAAAGACAATCCAAGATCAAAGTCAAATTTTCAAGGATAGTGTTTAAAAATAGTAGAATCTGTAATTTATATACTGATTTGGGTTACATTTCACTGACATTACATTATTAATCAAAACATAAAAAAATTGTCTAGTGGCAGCCATTTTTGAAATCTTCCATGGTGGCTGAGTTTGCTCATTGAAATAATAGGCATGCAGTGATTTGGAATATCATCATAGTACATGCAATGCTATACCATTTTTAGACTGCTTTATTTCTGGTATGCTGCGATTTCTAAAAACAAGTTGTATTAGATATGGCGGCCATTTTGAAATCCAAGATGGCGGCAAAGCTAAATTAGAAACAAGTAAGCCAGTGCTGTTAATGGAATCCCTTGTATCACAAACATGGGTATTACCACCAGTTTTACTCTTCCACGTTGCTCACACGCCAAGATATAGGACATAACATAATTTAAAATGGCGGCCATTTTAAAATTCAAGATTGCAGCCAAACCAAATCAGTTACAAGTAAGACGATGCTTTCAATGGAATCCCTGGTATCACAAACATGGGTATTGCCACCAATTTTACTCTTCTAAGTTGCTCTTAAGCCGAGATATAGGACCAAAAGAATACTGAAAAATGGCGGCCATTTTGAAATCCAAAATGGCGACTGAAGGCGTGGTTGAAAAAAAATGGCACCTAAGATTTTTGAAATCAGCACCCCTAAATTGACAAAGTAAGCTAATAAAATCAATTTTGGCACAAAAATCCCACGGGAAAACATAACAAACTGTACTACTTATTGTGGCAGACACTGCACACCCGACTCTACTTGTGTGTGTGTTTTTCCTTTTATTCATACATATATCATCACATACACAAATAGATGCTATTTTTGTTTAAACAAACATTGAAAGTAATTCTCAGTTCTTTATTCACAGAACGTCTTTCTTTATGTCAATTTTAAGATAATTCTCTTTCAACCTTAACATTTCCATCTGCAGTTTGTGCGATTTGGTCATGTCATTCTCATGATATGAAAGGTTGTCCGCCAGAATGGTTAAGGGTACATACACGCATCCAGTCACTGTAGAGTTGACTCTGCAACTCAAACATTTTAATGCTAAAATACTTCTTCATAACATATTATAAAGTACGAATTTGTCAAGTTTAATGGCGATATCAAAGTTTAGGATTCTTTTCCCCTAACCCTACAAGTCATTACTTTTTTTAAGTACGTCCTCCGCCCCCCCCCCCAAAAAAATGATAAAAGTTTAGCTTACTAGTCATATCAGGTATCATTGTGACTAATTCGTCCCCTTCGGTTATTTCAGATGAGTTTGTGGCTACACATTGTTGTCTGGTGCATCTTCTACAGGCATAAGTGGCGCCGCAAACTGGCCTACCATTATAAGTATTTCCCTTTAATTGCTATACATTTGTAAAAAGAAGTGATATATCTTCAGAACGACTTCTTATTCAATTGTGGCAATACGTAGGGGTCTAGAGTCTAGATGATTGCATAACAATAGGCGTTTTTACTGTTCTTGTGAATAGAAGCTAGTATAATAGTAAATACAAGGTGTGGTAGGAGTGTGTTGTGTGTTTAGGTGTGTTGTGGTTGTGTTGTGGCGTGTGTGTGCGTGCGTGCGGTGCGTTATTTGGTGTGAGTGAGTATGGTGCCTGTGGACCGCGAGTGTTGAATGTGTGAGCCTCACATATGTTAAAGTGTACTCATGAACCATGCTATTTTTGTTTATAAAAGTAGGTTTTAAAAAGATGTATTTGTGGTCCAAGAAGATTATTAGCATCAATTAACAAATCCGGTATCAATGGGGCGGTGGTCGCCTATATGTTCGGGCATGGTGACGTTTATGAATTTAAGAAATCGATTAGACAAAAAACAGGTGTCTGCGGAATGTCTATAGCACTCCTGGTCATACATCGGATATATAATGTGCCATTAGAAATAACGAAATGCCTTTTTAAAAACAAGATAGGCGTTATCAGAAATAATTGCGGAAGCATAATTATCCTGGCCTTTCGCTTATTAAAAGGCGAAAACAGACTAGAATACGGACACAAAATCGTGCGACCAAAGGAATTAAAACTCATACCTATGTATCGATACTCTATTTCTCCCACCTGATATTGTAATATTCCTGCACTGGTTCCTTCTGCTACTGGATATGTACATTCAACGCCTAATTCTAACGCTATCGGAAACGGCAAAACCAAAAAACCCGAACCGACTGCACCAACCGCCATACCGATGCCTAATTTAGGAAACTGAGCCACTGAGAATGATAATTGAAATATTTTGACATGTTTTGCCATAAAACACCGCAATACAACATCATAATTTTACATTGTTTTGTTTTATATCTTACTGACGTATCGGCTGCCCTCCATTACTGAAAAGATACTTAAAATATGTTATCACTTCTAGATCACTGTGCATTTTGGAATTCCTGAATTACAAAGGGAAAAGGTCTTAAAACCGTCTGTTTGAAATGGGCCTCATCTTATTCTAGGAAGATCCGGTGTCGGTGATGATTTCAACATAAACGAAACTAAGGTACAAAACGCTGAATGAAATTGGCACAAACACGGGGACTCGATTTTTTAAACTTCTGGAATATTGAGACTATTACAATAACAGAAGACAGCTGTCGCAAGGTCTCGCCTAGTACGGGAACCTTTACGTCGTTTTGACCTTGGTGGTCGGCAGGCACGACGTAAAAGGCCATCTGCCGTGAAAAGCCGTAGCAAATCAAGCACTGTATAATTGTATTTGACGACGAAGTGCCTGCGTGGAAGCATACACTTCTAAGAAAAATAACCCTAATGGCGCAGTCTCAGTAGGTCCAGGTAGTATTTTCATGCACCACTTGTACTTTTATTATCTCTGCAATTCTGATTCTGCGCTGATGAAAATAATCTTAAGTCTGTATTTTGGAGATATCTGTCGGGATTTCGTGCTACACGTGTTGACTTCTGTAATGTCGTTATACTTGAAAGGGGTGATTTGATTCGTAAATGTGAAATGCAAAAGATTGATGACTGTCTGAATGACCGACGAACGGAAAGTTCAGTATGACTCCGTCCTGTTGTTATAGGTCTCGCCTATATGTTCTGCTTATGAATGGCAATAAGGACCATTGCATGACCGTGCGTCACCTAGCAGTCCGAATTAGCAAGGGAAAAATTGAGCCACACAACTCAAAAAAGTTGGCAAATATGTTTGCTTTGAAATTGCTTTTTTAGCATTTGTTGGTTTGACATGTTGCCGGTACATGTTGATTCAAAATTTATCGATATATGTTTATCAGTGTGGTACAAATGTATAGTAAAGTACCCAACGTTGCGCGAAACAGCGAAAACGTCTAAAGCAATTCCACCGTCAAGAGAAGGAGAGAGAGGTTTGAGGTCATCTGGAAGAGCTCGTGCCATTCAATTTAAAAAAATTTATTTTGAAGGAGAAACCGTGCGGGGGCCACCAGCCCGAAGAAAATGGCCTAGTGTTCAGATGAAGTTTATTTCAAATTATGTATTTGACTATCTCTTCATTAATAATCGAAAATAATCTTTATATACTCACCACAATGAATACTATACTAAATCAGTTTGCTAAAGTAAATGTTATTTTCACCACACGTGTAAAGTGTTTTGTTCTATCCAATATAATCCACTTATTGGGCCCCACATTCCACATGCAATCACAGTCCACCCAACAGTCCAGCAAAATCCTTCAAAAAAAAAAAAAAACAATTATACTTTTTGACGTTTTATGAGGCGAGCTTACGTTGACTCAAAGATAAACAATAACAAAATGTGAGGGGGCAACAATGACAGAACGTGATTAATTAAGAAAAATTACACCTACTACACTACAACTGTAAACTGACTGTCTCAACATTCTCAGTATGACTCGACGACGTGTTGGCAATAAAGGCGGGTATGGTTTTCAGGTTTTTTTTTGTACATATGCTAGTTTCCAGGCTTCTGCAGAAAGTGACCCCTTTCGGGACCCAATTTTTCCTTGCAAATAATATATTCCATCGGCGGTGACCAGTTTCTATTCTGAATTTGCCGTTAAATTATATATCCCTACGGGACCTGTTTTCAATAACCAAAAAATCTAACTTCAAAGAACCAACATAGGCCTATAAGATATGGCTTATTTTGCCTGAAATGTGGTGTGTGTGCTACATCTTGGAAAAAATGGTTGGAACACTTTGAAGAAACTATTTCGGAAACTTGTTCCCCCCCATCTCCCCCAAACCATGTTGAAATGGGGTATCCGTCCTCAGCAGCTTGCCCAATTCATTCTTTCCCAACATTGATTGATATTGGTTGGGTAGGGCAAGGTGAAATGAAGGGTGTGGCTTTCAATTGAGTAATAACAGACTTTGTAGCTCTCATCTGTGCCCCGGGTGAAGCAATGTAGAAAAATGTATCTCACAAGTGGCTTCAAAGAAACCGTCTTACTAAACGAAGTGCCTTCAGACAAGCATTACTTGTTCATTTGGAGTGTCCCGCATAGAGACTTACCGCCCAGGCCTCACAAAACCAGCTTCACATGGTGTCTATTGCCAAGATACACTAAATTGGCAAAGATTTTGTACACACAGGTACGCTCAAGAATACTATAAATTTGTGCAATATGTTAGGAGAAACTTTCCACTTAAGTTATCATACGCATTATTATTTCAAATTGATCAATAATGGCAATAATAGTAGAACATGGTAACTAATATGTGATGCTGGTTATCTTATATTCTGAAGGACAAGTTGTTCCTTGAAATATATGAGTATCTTATGTAAGTAAAATTCAAATTTCAAAATGCATATTAACACTTAACTGCATAAGGGGTTTGCACTTAATTCCGTTAGTGCATAACAGGGGTTCCTAGGGACCATCCCCTAATATAACCACTTTCCTAAAGGATTTTTTAGATGAAATCCACCACATGTTAGAAGGCTTCAAAGAAATCAACAATAAAGAACTAAAGACAGAAGAAAGTTGTTCAGTAAGAAAATTAGGGGCAAAACATTGATTTTAATTTTGCGTCAAAATGTGCAAAAAAGACACTAATTTGTTTCTGCATTTTCTACGGCATTGCTTCACCTAGACTGGTGCTGATTGCTTTAATTGGTGAAGAATGAACTATATTTACCATATTAAGCACAAACATAAATGTCTCATGCCATTTTATATTTTTTAGGGTTACTTGTATAATTTACCATAGGTTCCTACAGTAAACCGCTACATGATGTATATAAAATATTATGGCTCCATTGGCCTGCTATACTTCGCAAGATTTTTTTTAATTAATCATTTACTTTGTTTATTTCACAAGGTGTATGCATTTTGAAAAGCAGAATCACAGTAACTCTAATAAGATTTTTCATTTTTGTCATGGGCACTTCCGTTAGTGCATAAGGGGGGCTCCTAGGGACCCATGCAAATTAACGCAAAAACGACGCGATGGATTTGAATTTTTTGCACCAATGCAAGCGCAACTAAAAGTTAGACGAAAACAAAAAATATAAACCAAATATATTGCAGCGTTAAAAATCGCCGGCTGAAAAACAAAAAATGGGTCCCTAGGACCCCCCCCCCCCATGCAATTAAGTGTTAAATATCGACCAGATAAGGAATGGTTTGTACTCTAAGATATTGAATAAGGTAACTTTACTTCAAAAACTTCATTTGAATCCAACATACCATTTTGACGTAAGTGGTAATAGCGTGAATTACAGTAGCTCATAGATTATCTGCAAATATTTTTCCGGTGACCGTTAAGAACCCATATTTTAGCTTGCTACCTTAATCTTGTTGAATCCAACATACCATTTTGACGTAAGTGGTAATTGCGTGAATTACAGTAGCTCATAGATTATCTGCAAATATTTTTCCGGTGACCGTTAAGAACCCTGCATATTTTAGCTTGCTACCTTAATCTTGTTGAATCCAACATACCATTTTGACGTAAGTGGTAATTGCGTGAATTACAGTAGCTCATAGATTATCTGCAAATATTTTTCCGGTGACCGTTAAGAACCCATATTTTAGCTGGCTACCTTAATCTTAAATATTTTGTAGATGAGATGAGGAAATCACAGAGTTTCTACTGATACCAAAACTTTCAGATTTGATGGAGCGAGTTGTGGAGATGAGGCACAGAGTCGGGTAGTGCATATTATTTTATATAGGGAGAATGTGATGTATTAAATAGAGAAGATTTGATAGTACTTTTGAAACGGTACTTCTCTTCATATAGGAAACACTCATTCTAAATGACCTGGCAGGATAAGCAGAGAGAAGCGCCCCAAATAGTTGTAACTAGGCTGATGAATTGTCATTTTGCGATAATGCGTGTACATAAGACTCGGTTTTCATGAGGTATTCATGCTTTCCTCTAAAATTGCCATAACAAGCTAAACACATGAAAAACTCCAAATTGGAAGGGGGTTTGAGTTCTAAGTAGCAAACACACAACTATACTCCCCGCCTTAAAAATCTGAACGATGTTGAAATGGCCATCAACGTGCTCGAACTTGCTTTCAAATGAACGCGCCAAGCCAGCTGGATAAATCTCTCAAACTTCCACATCATGCTTGTCGTTATTCGCGACTGGCATTACGGACAACACATGCGTAACCAGCTTTTTGTTCAGGGGGGGCAAAGGGGGGGGCGTCCAAGATTCCCCACAAGTGGGGGCAGCTGCCCCCCTCTGGCTACGCGCCACTGAACACAGTTCAATCAAGCAAACACTACTCGCAACAATGCTCCTGGCATTGAGATTATAAATTCACCTACATACCTTTTTAATACAGTAATTTATATCGTTCGGATTTTTTAGGCGGGGAGTATATAAATAATTCATACTACTTACAAATCTCACTTGAGATTTATATTCATGATATTATGCAACAGGTCTTTCATTGATGATCAGAGTTACTATAACAAAATTGGTCATTTGGCTATGGTTCAGAGCTCACGGATAATCTGTTGGAGTATTACATAATACTAATCCTTGTGCAAAGTGAGTTCTGGTATAGATGAGGTGACATCAATGTTTACAAACACAAGTTATCACCTGGTCTACTGACATGTTAGAGGTGCGAAGACTATGCCCATACAGTTACAACATTCAATAGCCTTATCATGCCTGATTGAGCGCGAATTTTAAAAGCACAATCCCTGCAGGTGCTCACGCATACTGCCGGGCATTGCTTTGTTCGTTGTCCGGCGTTGACGTCACATGTCAACTCATCTATACAGTGTACCTTATTCTGGTAGAGTAAGCACAAAGCTATTATGCTTTGGAATATATTGGGGAGGTCAAACATGAATGATTGAATGTTTATGCTTTTTTTCTATTTAATGCACCCTCGATGGAGAAATTGTTTAAAATAACCCCCCCCCCCAAGAACGGGAAAGCCACTTACAGGTTAAAAAGATATTATCAATACACATCAGCATAATAAGTCTCTTTCCCGTTCTTGGGGGGAGGGGTTGTATAATAAAAATTCGATTTCCCATTGAAGCCTACACTTAAAATTCCTCTAAAAGTGCCATTTTCTTCAAAATATGAACATTTCATGTTTTTCAAGTTCCGATCAGAGATCTTCACATTTAAAGTTATATGATTTGTGAAAACGGGTGCCAGATAACGCAATGTCAAAACTGAGGGCGCTTTTCTCTGCTTATCCAGCCAGGTCCTTTGACTTATACACCATTTTTGTCCATTTATACCTTCAAATAACCTTGTATGGTTAATTTTTTTAAAGCCCCATCTAACATTTGACAGAATATTTATGTATTTTAAAAAAAAACCTTATTAGACTAAGAGGACATTTCCAGAGAAATGCACCGGTGTGAAAGCAGATATAGTCCGGGGCTCCATAGACGATAACGGAATAAAGCGTGAAACTAATGTTCCGTAAAGAGTCAACTGAATCGATTGCCCTATTGTTCACCATTGTTCCCGGACCATGAGTACGTCGAAGAATGGTTACTTCTACACCGGTACCCCCAATGTTGAACTATTAAAGAGGACAAACATGAACCTAATACTTTTAAATTTTGTTCCTGTCCATTTTTGTTAAAGTAGGTAAAATACTTACATCATCGTAACCTTGTGGACAGACAATTTGCTCAAGAAATGTACTTAAAGCGTTGAACAATCCATAACCGCCTCCAAAACACAGAAATAACATCATATAAGGTAGATTTTTAACACACTGTGGAGATAAAATAATTAGACAATACATTAACACTTAAGTTCCCAAGCTAAAAAACTTCCGTTAGTGCCCAAGGGCGGGGGTTCCTGATTCGTGATTCTAGCACCTTCTGTTTTACTCATAGAGCAGGAGCAGAATATCATAAGGGCCTTATTTAAGGAGTTCGTTTACCCCCACTACAGAAAAGGATTAACACCTTTGGTACTAAGTATGGACCCTCTACATCAATGCTAGGTAGGTAGTACTCTCAAATTGTGGTATCACTTTTCAATAGGGGTCAATTTAAGTTTACACAGGGGTCAAATTTTTAAAATCCCCCGATCATATTGCAATATATGCCATATTGCACATCTAATCATAAGGATTCCAAAAATGTATAGGTTGTACCACCTACGTCCATTGGTTTTGGAGTTATAGGGTAAAAATGACAAAATTGGTAAAAAAAGGTTAATCTCAAATCTCAATCTCAACATTAAAAAGTTAATATGATTATATTGTAAATACTTGTAAGTTATTGCCTGAGATAAGAGGACTCCTAAAAAGTATAGTTTAGATTATGTTAAATGTTACTTACCGAGATAAGGGTCAAAGAAGGTCAACACCAATTGGATTTTGTTGCCCTATGACCTATTTTGTCGCATAACTTGGTAACTATGCATTGCAGACGGTACAAACTATTCCTTATTTTGACACATTAGGCAAGATGAACAACTTCTTTTATTTTTTACCAAAATTGGAGCAACTTCTGATTTTGACCCCTGTACAAATAGAAATTGACCTTTTTACCATTTTAGCCATTGTTACCCTATAACTCCCAAACCAATGGTCATAGATGGTACAAAACTATACATTTTTAATCCTTATGACTAGACGGGTAATATGGCATACATTTCAACATGATTGGAGCATTTTAAAAATATTGACCCCTGTGTAAACTTAAATTGGCCCCTATTGAAAAAGTGATACCACAATTTGAGAGTACTACCTACCTAGTATTGATGTAGAGGGTCCATACTAACCACCAAAAGTGTCAAATCTTTTCTGTAGTGAGGGGTAAACGATGTTGTTTGACCTGGGTCCGAGCTCCTCCTCTATCATGGTTGGCCTACATTATAGTTATCCTTGAGAAAAGCTTATTCCTAAAATTTTCAGTTGATTCCGATCTTTTGGTTTGGTGCTATGAGCAAATGCTTGTATATCACAGGGTCCGATTGGCCACTGTTGTAATTTTTGTTTTGTTTATTGAAGTAAAATACAAAGGTGCTAATTTCCTATGAATACGATCGAAATTCGATTAAGCACACATGTATTACTGAGGCTAACGGTTCAGATGATAATAAAATCTCATATTTAAAAGGTGAAGTGTGGGTATGAGGTTGTGGATCATGAAATGATCATATCTTATTCTCTTTCTGTCTTTCTCTCGCTCCCTCCTCTCTCTCTCTCTCTATCTCTCTCTCTCTCTCTCTCTCTCTTTCCTCTCTCTCTCTCCCTGTCTGTCTCTCTCTCCTTCTTTGCCTCTCTCTCATTCTCTCTATTTTTTATTTATCCAACAGACCTTTTTTAGTCCTTGAAAGAAAGATTCATGTTGACTAGCAGCACTGGCGCTGGGTGGTGTTGGAGGCGTACTTCTACACATGCCTAACGTTACCATTGCAGCGGCAAGGCCTGCTGGAATAATGTACACCCATAACTAGAAAAAAATGTACAGAAATTTTAATTTTACAACACGACATCTAAATACCGCTTTTATGTAAAAAAAACCGTATGAATATATTCAGTGTTCACCATTTTACCATTGCCGGATCATCGGCATGATGAATTGAGCCTAATTCTGGTCACCGATTTATTGAAGTCATCTATCATTGGCCATTGAGCTAGTTATTTGATTGAGCTCATATGCATATGGCCAATGATAGTCATCAACCTATTGGCCATTGAGCTAGTTATTTGATTGAGCTCATATGCATATGGCCAATGATAGTCATCAACCTATTTTTTCATCTAGTGATGCGTAACTCACTTTTATGTCAGATGACATTCGATATTTGATGAGTTTTAAAAACACTGAATACTTTAGATAATATACTTAGTTTACCTATGGTAGAAAATGGTATGCACTTATATATAAGATATTAATGTCAGACTGTCTTCCATTTATTTTTTTTGTCCTGAAGTCAAGCTACTCCTGACGAAAGCTTGGCAGTTTCTCAAACTTGTCCGATGGTGAACCTCATTCATATTATTTCAATTGTTAATTTGTCATATTTCTCAGTACTATATGAGTCTTAGGGCAAGAAAATCGCCTACTTCTATCGTCTTTTTCGTTTTACTTAAATTTACATTTTTACTTAAAATTATAATTATAAACCAGCTCTTATTAAAGGTAATATAATTATATTACCTTTAATAAGAGCTAGTTTACAAAATTCTGAAATGCTAAAAGGAAATTCACATTCTATAGCCAATATTTTAGGGTTTCTTTAAAATCGAAGAAAGTTACGATTGCATTCTTTCCTTTACAAGTATGTATAAATGAACTACTATGGGGTGTGTCTCGGCCCTAATATATCTGCGCGAATTTAAATTACAAGTCTCCAGGTTGAACCTTCATCTTAAAGAGGCAAAATCGATCGTTACCTGTACAGCAATAATAACGAATGTTTTGGCATCTTAATGTTCTTACGGCAAAAATTAAAAGTCTATATTAATTAATTATGTTTTTTATTGTAATCTCTTACCATAAACGGTATATCATCTGTTTCGGATACCAATCCCGCAGAGAGTAAAAAGGAACATAGAATACCTAAAGGGTTGGACATAGAGCCAAGTGTATTCGCTATAGCCCGTTGCTTATCCGGAAACCATGTAGCAGCCAGCTTTGTAGGAGCAAACAGGAGGAAGGGTTGAGCAAAAAGCAGCGAGTCCTTGCCCCGTCATGACAATCGCGAAGCGGCCTGAATCGGGAACTGCTGATAAAGTGCTGAGATATCGAAGAATAATGCCGATTAAATTAACCCAACCACCAAAAATTAACTGCAGAAAGAAAAGTACAATAAGGAGAAGTAAGTAAACAAATTCATCGTCTATTACAATTGCATAACAAATAAAAAAATGCCATTATTTGTGTAGATTAACTGGTCTAATTCAGATCATCTTCTACTAGACTAATTTAAAATGGCTATTTACAACGGAAACACATCATACTCAAATACTTAAAGAAACATTACTGTTACAATTTTCTCACACGGTACACTACAAACTCATTCCGCTCAGTTTGCTTGAAATTGTGATATCGATGCGACAATGAAACTGCAAAGTTTACAATTTAACCATCAAAACGTCACAAATTACATATAGAATGGTCAAAGAAATATTTCACTCTTACCCCGTAATTTTGATCATTTTCCCTAAAGGCTATGTTCGTGGTCATAAATTCACGGATTAAGATTATATTAATGTGTTATGAGTAGGTTAAACGGTCAAAAACCAAGATTGCATAGAAAAAATTTTTGGTTGTTAGTCGTTCACTGGAGCTGGCCACAGCGTACGCAATGTTGAACAAAAAAAAAAACACGTGGGTTAGGTTGAATTGACCGGCAACCTCGTATTACTAGCACGGCGCTCTTACCACACTGAGCTAACAAGCAGGTTGGCAGAAGAGCGATATAGTTAATCTCTAGGTGATTCAGTTCACGCTGAGGAGTCAATCACTTTCCTAACGGAAATTATAACACAATATTTCCTGACAAAATTCTATTTGCACAAGGATAGAACACGCTATAGCATCTGCATTTCAAAAAAGCTTGAATTTCAGGGCTTTGAAATTTCAAGCTTGAAGTTTTAAGCGGACTTCAAACAAAATGTCCGGTTTTATCCCTTAAGATAAAAGTTGTCTTTGTTACAAGATTTGTACTTA
Source organism: Ophioderma brevispina (assembly GCA_023653785.1). NCBI lineage: Eukaryota > Metazoa > Echinodermata > Ophiuroidea > Amphilepidida > Ophiodermatidae > Ophioderma > Ophioderma brevispina. The sequence continues at coordinate 34,324 of JAMKCH010085663.1, forward strand.
CAGCTGTACCCTTCGTCCCCGAGACAGGAGACTATGACGCAACGAATACTATAGTAAGTCACAAAAAGATCTATTGCGATAACCAGTGACATCAATCGACAGCTAACCATCAGTTATAAAGCCGCTGTGATATCGTCACGCCTGAAAGCAAATTACACAAGCCTAAAAAGAAAAAAATATTATTAAAAAAACATATATCGCGAGAAAAAAATATATGGGAAACAAAACAAAATGTATAGCATAGGAATTAGCGATTTTAACAATGGCTACACAGAGTAGCCTATTTGAATGAAATGACAAATATAGTTCCACTGCTGTTGGAAGCTCTCATCTTTGATAAGGTGTTGAAAGAGCACAGAGGAGATGCCGATGGACTTCGATTTGTTCCTATTGTTCGTTGTATTCTAAAAGCTACAATAAACACAATGTGATTATGTTGGATACTCTGTTTGGAGAAACTTATTTGATTAGCTTATTTATTGAACATCTGCAAATTGACACCATCGAATGAATGATAGCTAGAAACAATGCACACGTGCAAAATATTACACTTTAATGGCGGTTGGGTAAAAATATTAACGAGGGAATATCAAATCGCCTTTGCTCAGTATAAAACTATGTAAATTTCATTATTCGCAATTAGACTCTTAGATGTTCATTAATGCGAATCTTGTGTTGGACACCTGTACGCACTTATAGATACGGGTTTTTTTTATTACGAAACATATCGAAAAGCAATTATAGCAATAACAAGCACATTTTGGAAAGAGAGCCAACATTTTCTGATATTTGAAATTTTCACAGAGTTGCATTGTATTTAATGCAGTAACTAATACCTGTGATGGTAGAGCTCAAAAAGTCTGTATGTCGAAAAATAAGAATAAGTAATTTTTACAGAATAAATTAATATCGGAGATCCTTCCGATATCAATTAGCCGGGAAAATTGCTCATGAGGACGATCTTCCAAAAATGTGCTGTTATTGCTTTAAAGGTTGGTGATCGCTCGACAATTTTTCCCCCACACACACATACAACACACTTTCCCCTATAAACTGAATTTTAATACTCAGAAAGTTCATATTTTTTCAATACCAAGTGAAATTTTAGGCCCGAGAAATGTTACTATTGATGTTATGAACAAAAACGTTGCCAAAATCGAACAGGTTGCACACACATTCTATGGGCCCGCCAATTATTTTGTCCTTCATGCATATACTCCAATCTATCCCATCTATCTAAATTTGCAATCTAGGATTTGGTGATAGTTCCACATAAAGAGGAAGGAAAACGTCATATGAAAAAAAAAATTAAAAGCCTTTTAAAGCTGGGTATTTATGGATATTTATCTATTTGGAGAAGGAGGTGGTAAGCATAATGTTGTGCCTTAAAGCCGCGGGATATAGTTGTAATTATTTAGGTTGGATCATTTAAAAAAGCGTCTAGGTATATAGGGAAGTGTCTATTAATGGCCGATTCAGTCTATTCTAATTGTCTATCAATGTCCCGATTTGTGCTGGTCTTAAAATTCCTAATCCCCATGATATACTTCCAGGTGCAGCGAGCGATTGGCGTGCGCCATACCGGATTCTGACCCAAGATCAAATGTTCGCATGCTCCCCGCGCAGAAATCGCTCACTACGACTGGAAGTATATCAGGGCTTAAACTGATTTTTACTATTCTGATTGTGTCAAAGAATATACAGTAAATAGTCAATTATCATGATATGTAGAATTCTACTCCTGTGTTGAAAGAAAACTATATTGAGATAGCATATATATTTACTATTAGCAGTAGCCCGAGGACAGATTACATATCAAAAGTTCATTTACAAACCGTTGATAGTAATCAGTGTGTAAAATACGGCTTTGGGTACAAAGGCGATGCACTTTTCAGTTTATTACTCGAAATTTAATACAGTTCCTATCCCAGCACCGTCCGCATGTGCGTTGACATAAGAATGTGCAACACACGAACAGTTCCAAAGTAAAATAGTAAAACAGTTTTCTACGTGTATAGGTATAGTTATAGGTATAGTTTTCTGCATGTAAAAAGGGCCTCATGTGACAAATTAAAATTAGTCATGAACACTGATTTTTATATCATTAAAAAAAAACCTGAAAGTGTGGTTATGTTTAATTAGCACTTTGTAGCATTATGAATTTACAGTTTGTTATTAAATTATGTACATAAAAATAACAAAATATGAATGCATTATTTATCATTTATTTTTTATCATGTAATTTGTCAGGCACTAGAATGACTAGTTAACAATTTTTTCATTTATTAATTTGTCATTCATTTATAAAAAGTGAAATGTTATACGTCGTAAGAATATCTATAATGATAAAATTTAATTTGAAGAGCTGATAAGTGTAATTGAACATTATGAAAAAAAATTAGCCTTATTTTTCTAAGGAAAAAAATCATATGCATGTCATATTTTAATTTATCAAATAAGACCCTTTTCTTGAAAAATTAATGTTTGCAGTGTATAGTTTTTCTGGGATGTGCATCATCTTTAACAAACCATTTTGTGAAAACCAGTTGGTGAAGAATGAAGCAAAAAAACCGAGAGCAATATACAAAGGACGCAATTTGACATCCGAACATTATAACGATTATCAGAAGTTGCAAATAAAATGTATTTTTTGATGCACATCTAAAACTTTAAAACAAATTGCAGGAGTATAGCCTGTTAGAACCATAATGAAGCAGATCAATCAAAATAAAATTGACACTCTACATGGTCATTTTGCCACCCAGAAGTAGAAGATATCGTTCACTTTTTAGGACAATGTGTGACTTTTTCTGATGTTAAAAAGAAATACATCGAAGTTTGTAATGAGCTAGACCCCGCTTTATGTCTAGATATTGAGAATCTGCGGTAACTCCTACTACTCTAACCAGAGTCTCTCTAATAGAGATAGACACCATAGATTTTGATGTAATGAACATCATAGCAAAGAAATCTCTAATATCAATAACAGACATATATCAAAAACGTAACTTGATGTTTTTTTAACTGTGCACCCACACATGCACGAATAGCATGGTATTTCATAATGCATCACTGCGAATTAATTTTGTTTTTTTACTCAATGGACAATTGACTGACAACTACAATTTAGGAATTGTGATACATATTCCACAACAACTATTTATTTGTCACTACAAACACCCGGGGCCACTTGTAATTAAAGTTGGATATGATGCGTGAATAAGAAAACGCGTAAAAAGGGTGTGTCTTTTTTTATCCCAACAGGTGATGCACGCGCGTACATTGATTAGGGTGTCAAAAAGAGCAAAATGTGGAAAAAAGGGTTTTTATTAACCCTGAAATTGTGATGTACGTGTTTAGGGTAGGAATCAAAAAGATCAAAAATATTGTAAAGCAAAGCAAGATAATAAAGGGTATATTAACGACACAATGCATTGTTTACTTGTTTAGGGTAGCAAAAACTGACAAAAATACTTCTTTAGTGTAGCTAAAACAGACAAATATACTTGTTTAGGGTATGTTTTTCAGTCGGTGGAAATACTTGTTTAGGGTGCATTTTGTAAGTCCATGTTCAAGCATCATATGCACCTTTCAATACAAGTGGCCCCCGGGTGCAAACACTTTTTGGGTGTAACACTGTTACCCCGATCTGTAGACGGTGCAGCTGTGTATTGGTTATTTGTGTTAGTATTGCTACTTGAATGATCCATGTGGACTAACCTTTCTCTGGATGTGGTGAAGTGATTAATTTTCTTACTGGTGCGGATTGTAAATTTTGTTTGGATTGTATTGTATAATTGGATCTTCTGTTCTATATCTCAATCTCCAGCAATTAGCTGTTCTCCTATAGCTGGAGAAATCCAACACAGCATATGGCTCCGGGGGAGGGACGTATATCGCATTCTACACATGCACCAAGTGGATGCAACTTATAGAAGCTTGGAAATGGTGAGCACTCTTTATCCTTATTGGATAAAACAGGTTAATAGAACTGAAACAGTTTCGCACGTGCACGAGAACACTGAAATAGTGTAAGAATATACCTTGTTAAACTCCTTTTGTGCTGTTGGTACCACACCATTTTTGCACCAGTTTTCAGTTTTCCTTTTTTTATGTGGACACTATTTTTCTGCCATCGAAAAGAGACAGGGACTTAAGGCAATCTAGCAGTTGATTATTTTCCAAAGTCCCCTCCTCCTTCCTTCCCACAGGGAGATAATCATCACGGGTTCCTTACTGTCACCCATGGAGAACAGTGGTGTGAAAAACACAACACAGATGGGCCCACATGGCTCACAAGTAGTTTTGTTTAGAGGACTGTAAATGCCTCATAAGAGTCAATATGATAATACCCTTACCTACTCAAAACACTTTTAATTGTTACTACTAACTCCAAATTTACACATACACATGAAACTGCATTCAAACTTGTTTTCAATTTTACCAACAAAAAAAAAAGAAACGGCGATTTTGATTTAATAAGCCCATTGGGGTAATAGCATATAATGGAAATATTTCGGTAAAACTGTCCCCTACCCTCTTCGAAGTGCTACATGTACAAATGCTTTTTTGTATTTTTGGCCTTAGGGTTCGGTTTTTTTTGTGTTTAGAGGCCATAAAAAACATAATCTGTTGCCTATTAAATGTTAAGGGGGTACATATGAACGTTTTTCCATCATTTCACACAAAGCCAACCATAAGTACCGAAAATAACGTGTGAATGCATCCAAACCATTAGCTTACCATGGCGTTAGAAAAATTCAACACAGCCAGCGTTGCTAACACATACCATCTCCATTTATAACGCTTATTATTCCCTCCCTTCCCCCACCTTCCCCCCTCTCAGTCGAAGTACCATACGTAAGACTACCGGAGACGTTTGTAACAGGTTTCTCGCTATCACATGAGTTTGGTGTCGTTAAAAATCTGTGCTCTTAGAAAATTGCTGTCCACCATGTTTTTGTGACTGGTATTTATGCCAAGTTGGGTGATCTGTGAACCTTATCATTTGTCATGTCATGCCGATTTAGTGGCCCTTGGCGCTCACTATTGTTGTTTTACCTTTGGATATTGTACTATTTCAGTCCACGAACGCGAATCGATTTGCAAAAAAGAGAATACCAATGCGTAGTCACACCCGTTTAACGTCAATTATTTACTACGATAGGTTAGACTCTACGCAGTCTTTCCTGACATTATGGCTGTGGCGCGCAAATATAAAAATGTAATTTGTAATACTACTAAAATATACAAAACTTTTTTTTTTTTCATTAGACTGTCCAAATATCTCATTCAGTACTGCATCCCCTTTCTTTTTGTAAATATTGTAAACGCAATGAGTAAATTCAGAGTAATACATACAATATATGAATGGTAATGCAGGTACGGACACGGGAACGGAATAAAGATCGAATTTGAAAACACGCTTGAGTCAACAGGTTGTGTGCGATAGACCAATATTAAGCAAACCAAGGTGTGTTGTGTTTTGTGGCGTTGCTAGTAATTTTTACAACGTGTAATTCGCCAATGCACGCTGATTTTAGGTTTACGGGTATTGGGGTGCTATAATTTTGCAGAATGTTAGTGTATGTTTAAGAGATCAACATTTCTTTGATAAAGAAAAAATATTCACGTCCGTTTGGAATTTAAGAATCATTAAATTGTTTTGGCCATATATCAGGATTTTTGTTTAGATCTTTAAATGCTTATATAATGTATGAATGGATGAGTCATCTCAGGTGTTCCATGGCTCATACACGCGATAGATGAGCGATACTGTCATTATTTGTGCCACAATTGTGCACCTTGTGATACAAGCCACCAAAATTGGCACATGCTCTGTTTTGGAGCCCCTTTACACAATAATAACGTTAGAATATTAAAAGCCACATGGGTCGGCCGTTTATGTGACATATTTAATATAGGTTGTTGTAACACTGGTGCAAGAGTCATAAGTATCACAATCGGTGCAGACTTCGACACGTATGAAGGAAAGCGGAACATTAAAAAGCGGATAATGAAATACAACATTCCTATAGTAAAATCATACTTAATTTGCCGAATGTGTGTGTTATGTATGTATGTATGTGGGTTTGTGCATGAAAGGCTCTGCCAGTTTTTGCTTCAAAGAGCGTAAATTCAATTGAAGGTGCGTGACGATTCCGGACGTTCCTACACTATATTGGATGAAATCCCTTAATAAATGGCTCTGGCTGAAAAATGGAAAGAAAATGTGCTCTCGGTTTTGCTATGGTAAATTACCATTTTGTTTGAAGAGTTACTAAGCGGTGCGTATGCGCGTGGCGTTGCGACGGGAGGTTACGCGTGCCAACGGGCGATCACGCGTAAGACGCGACGGGTGGTTGAAGCGTGGCAACGGGCACGATCAATCGCAAGACGCTATTGCGGTACGCAATGACAGGCAACCGGTGTGGGAAAGACAGAGTGGTCAGAAACACGTCATGGTTGTTTCGCTTTGATTGTAGTATGTATGGATTCTACTCGGGTTACACCACGGAGTTTTTGAGAAGAAAAAAAATGAAAATATTGACGTTTTAATATTTAGAATATTAGGAACTATATAGGTTAATGCTATAGGATATGCTGCAAATACGGATTACGGATGTTGTGACGGGGGGGGGTGGGGGGGGGGGGGGGGGGGGCGTCATAAACTACAGGATGACGAAAACTGTATATGGTGGAGTTTGAGAGATTAGTTATGAGAAAAATATTGGAAAAAATACGGGAACTACGGGTTACTGGAGTCCTTTTGATAAAAAAAAGTACAACGGAAACTAACGGGATTAAATATTGCAGTTTATTATTTAAAGAAAATACGAGCACAAATCAAATTATACTGAATGTTATATACGGGATTACATATTCAGTTGACGTTTCCTTAGAATCTGTAATACATGAAGCTCTAATAAGGATATGATGGTACGTGGAGTTTGAGTTATTACGAGTGTTAAAAATACAAAATGTTGCGACTCGTGGAGTCCTAAAGTTCAACAGGTTAGACGGTTTGGATGCGGTGGTCTCGCCATAGTGGTGTCAATTCTTCAGTGATCGCTTCAGTTTTCCATGAATCGCTCCCGTTCACTCACTAGCGGGACACCGCGCGAAGCGCGGGCCCTCCCGCTATTCTTACTATAATTTGGCTCTATAATTTGGCTCATGTTGTATGTATGTATGATCATCTTGTTAATGTGGTTAAGAAACTGTCCTTTTTGCTTCAGTGTTTAAACCTCTGATGACCCCCAGACAAAGCATAGCGCTCGTTCATCCTTCCAGCTGCAATTGAATAAGAGAAAGGCTATACATTCATGAAGCGATGACGTGACGCAGCTTTGTTTGGGAGCTATGAGTAAATGAAGAAGGAAGAGTTATTAAAAGAGGCAAAGTCAATTGGCCTAAATCATTTGGTAGAATTTAACGAACGTTGCATACACGAGAATCTGAAGCTCGAGTATCATAATTACGTGTATGCATTATTTGCTGCTCAGGATGGTATCCATGGTTTTTCATTCACACTCGGCTTTATCCACTCACCTCAAACAATTTCATTTACAAACGTATCAATAAGACTTCGGAATCTAATCGCAGGTCGTTTTTTTAGAACTAGCTGCGACCATGCTACTCACATCAACCTATTTGTGTAATTTTCTTTGAGTGATGATCTTGTAAGATTCATATTCAAATCTCGTCTGCAACTCCTTGAGTGTAACTCCCTCCTGCACAGGTACACCCCAACACGTATCCCAAGACTTGTCGTATTTGTAAAAACCCTTCAGATACTGTTTCTCATATAATAATGGTTGCATGAAATTCTAACATTTACTTGCCCGTCATCGACCGGCCTAGTTGAGCACATGAGAGATGAGGTAATTAGGATACACTCCCATGTCGATATTTTCAGTGGACCAGCCCATTACAGGTGGACCTCTGGGACAGTCAAACAGATTTTCAATTCATTCGCCATCTAAACCAGATCTCTTCATTTGTGATCGCCAGACCATGAAATCATTCACGGTTGAATATCCTGTCTGTATGGATGC
>JAMKCH010085664.1:0-40965 GCA_023653785.1 Ophioderma brevispina
TTTAATTTGAAACCATTTTTCAAGAAATGAACGGTATGGCCTTGGTTAATTATTCATGGCACCTAGTTATGTATAAAATCTATGTGTGCAATATAATCCTTCAGGATTTATTAAAAATATGATTGCTGATAAGTTAAAGTTTCTTGATATGAAGCACGAGATGTTTGCCTAAGAAATGGGTTTGTCATTGTTTAAATGCAAGAATTCATTTTAATTCATGCAAAAATAAAATTTCCATCAATCTGGTAGTGAAACAATTTTTATCCCTGGCTTGAAACAGCAAGAGGGGGATTGGGGATAGTGACGAGGGTTGAATGTGGTGATGTTGTTTTTTATGTATGTGTGTGTGTGGTTGTGTGTGTGTGTCTGTTTTGTTCCAGTTTGGTTAGCGCTTTGATAGGTTTTGTTTTCGCGTCTCCTTCGAAAGTTTGCCAAGTTAAACCAGACTTGGGTGGTTAAGGTGCAATGGGGGTTCCTTCATGTGGGATGAAGTAAAAGGTCATGGACCAAGGTTCAAAAGGTCATTTGAGGGTCATTGGTTTTTTTTTTTTTTCCAGACTGCCCCATCGGCCAGGGGGATGATGCAACTGATTGATGGCAAAAGTTTACTTGCTGGTATTTTAAACTTTACAAAGCACTGACTGTATTTGTTTTCACATTCTTTTTTAAGTAAGGTAAATTTTGATTAGCTATTATGTGTGTATGTATTTGTTGTTGTTGAAGACAGAAATTGTTTTGTTTTGATTTTTATATCGTATGAAAGACCATATTTTTTCATTGTTGAACTGGAAATTTCAGTTCTCCAAAACATAGTTCGATAGATAAAGATAGAGGCAAAAACTGTCATTTCTATGGTTAATATTAAAATGATCGGTTACAAGTAGTATCCATGGGCAATGCATAAGTATTTATTCATGTCTACATCAAAACCACACAGTGGTGTTCCACAAAACTTTTGGTTTGTATATGATGGAATTCTCGTATCAAATGGAGAGTATGGTACGTATCGGAAACAAGTACCTTAATACCTAGAGTTTTTTTTTTGTAATGGCTACATGGTTGACTTTAGATTAGATTGCATTTTGAGAGAAAAACAATTGAATCACCCAAAAAATGGCCCAAAACAATTAAGTTGCATGAAAAGTATTGTCTAAAAATTCAGCTTGTTAGAGTATTGTCAAACTGATTCATCCCAACACTTGACATGGCGGCAATTGCATATGCATTAGAGCACACAAAACAGGGTGGTTTGAGAGCTTGTAATGTGAGTACAAGAAGGTCGTAAGAGCAATAGCTGCCATTTTCCAGAAATAACCATAAAAACTTACCATGCCACGTCTTGGTCAGTGGTTCTTGAAATGGTTCTTCAGGCAACACAGTTCACCTGAAGAACCATTCAAGAGCCACTGACTCTCAAGGAAAGGTAAATTTAGAGTTATCCTTAGACATGGCAGCATCGTGGATGATCACATAGCAGCATTGCACTTACACCCTTCGTGAAATCTCCAAAAATAGTCCCCCCAACAGCTCTATCATCATTATAATATCCCCAGAGGCAACATTCCATCATGCATAACTAAATAAGCACTTCCATATGCAGCTGTGAACTGGGTCAGACCAGGTGACACCCACTCAGTCCAAGGAATGGAGCTTTCCCTTCAGTGTATATTCTTCTCGGATAATCGAGATCTTTGACTGGGACTGTATTATGAAATTTTAGTTACTCTACATGACTCATTTGTCGCCACGGGGGTTTTGGTGATGTGTGGAAGTAAAGAAAACACGGTTTAGTTCCGTGCGTTTGGGATCGGGTACTTAATTGATTACAAATGAAAACCATTTGAAGGAATTAAAGAAGGCTATGTGTCATAAAAAACAGGTACACTTTTGGTTATAAATGCAAGAAGTGTTAATATTTCATGTAGCATAATACATTTCATAAATCATTTAATTTCTTACACTGGAATTTGCAATGATGCATGTTTGCATGACCTTTACTTTTTATAAGTTTAAGTTCGTAGTGAAGATTACAAGTAGTATAAATATTAAATTTTATTGGTAATAAAATGTAATTAGTAGTGCTTTAGGACTTGATGGATGAAATAGCAGACTCTGAGATTTGAAATACTTTTTTTGTTATTTCGTGTCTCGAGTCGTGCCTTAAAGTGAATGCATGCAACCGTCACAAGTTCAAACTGTTTTCTGTTTATCACACGTGTAATGTTTCATTCACGTTTAAGCAGTTGATAAAGGAGTTGATTTGATAAAGAACGTGTTCAGCTTTAAAATATTTTGTGTATATCACCAAGTTTGGATTTAATAGTTAAAGTTACTTGAAGAAAGCAGCCATTTATGGGGGTTGATTTATTAAGAGTTGCTTTGGTAAAAAGTTTAGTCGTACATATCTATTGAGTGAAAAGAAATAACGCTTATGATCAAAATGATATGTGTGTGATGCGATTCAACAAATGAGTCCATTAATTACAAAATTGGAGTTTAATTTCCTGGCTTTATTTTGCTGAAAAACCCATCTCAATTGGACTTCTGGTTTCCAGAGATATGGCCTGGTCTTCTCAAAGGAGTCTAACTTTTAGAACCTGGGTTTAAACCAGGGGGTAGTCGTACAAGGAGTGGAAACCTGTTTTCCTTCCCACATATACTAAAAATGGTTGGCTGTATGGGTGAGACAAATCCGCAATGGTCCATCTAGGAATTTCTCCTAGCGTATACATTTAAATTTCACAGTATTTTAAGGGAAAAAAGTCCACTCATGTAGGACTAACATTCAAAATCACAAGCTACAGATATTTCATTTTTATACTTCTGAGATTGAAAGGGAATTTTTTGCTCTGGCTGCTAAGGCCAAACAATAAATTTGTTTGCTGTCACAACTGATTTGAAAAAATTGGGTCGGGGTCGGGCTCGGGAAGGTTTTTTTTTTTTTTTTTTTTCAGATGCGGCAGCGGCAAACTTATATGCCCTTCAATGTGAAGACCGTCAGCTTCAACGTGAAGTGATTCGTACAGTTTCTTTGTAAATTTTGATCATGATTGAAGCTGCCGATCTTCGACAGTTAGAGTTTTTGCTCCATATGTGACCAGGATCGCCAACAGATATAAGTCTGTGGACGTCGCCATAATGGAAGTCAACTAAAAACCACCGGGTGATTGCGCAGAATATATTGTGCCCCGTGCAAACATGTTCAAGTAATAATTTGTTGGCTTATTTTCACAAATATATCAAAATAGCTGTTGTAAATGATATTAAAGAATGAATAAAATGTCATTCAATACTGGTTATCGGTTTATATTTTACAGGCGGAAATGACCACGCCGAAGGGTTGTATTTTCGACATTTGATAACGTTAAAATACAATCTAATTCCTAGAATGCGTTGGGTTGTGTGTGTCCCAACGGCATTCGAAAGTCTGCGAAATGTGGAGTGGGAGGCTGGAACATTCTCAGTTTGAGGCATCGGCCACGGATGGGAAGCTTTCTCTCATGTTGACCATTTTTTCCGGGGAGTTTGGTCAATTTCGGGGTAAAATTGAAAAAAAAAAAACTTTTTTGAAAAAAAAAGTTTTACAGCGCAAAGCAATGGCAGGGCCGGTCGGAAGTGGACAAGCAAACAATTTTTTTTGGCCTAACTTTCACACCAGATTGATTACAAAAAGGTTAACAATTACGGTAATTGGTGTTGGGTTGCCTATAAAGAACATAGTTTACTATTATTTACCTTCAAACAATTTTATTCTGACAGCATTCAACCCAACAAAAGTTAATTGACTATTGTACAAGCGCATGTTAAACAAACAGGGAAGGTGCCGTGGTGTTTAAGAACATGTGTTTGACACTCTAAAACCCTTAAAATCTACCTCCTTGGTGTATTTTATATAACACAGGTAATTGTTGGAGTGTTTCCCATCAAAAGCCAACGACCTATAGTCATGAATAGTGTGATTTATTGCTGATTTCAGCAAAAGATATTTATGAAGTCAAGACTGCATGCATGGGTGTGGGTTGGGAATAAGGAATCAGTCTCTCTAATCTTAAAGTAAGGGGAACAGCAATACTTTACCCCTCAAATGTGTTCAAGGTGACTCCCCACCCCCCCGTAACCCGTAATGTCCGTTGTGACAAATCAGTAAGCAGTAAAAAACAATGGGGGGGGAGGGTTTAACTGTGAGTTGATACCTTTAAATCTTATCCCCAGGGCCAATCTATGGCAGCAATTTCAATTGCGCTCCATATCAAGAGTGAAATACTCTTTGAACCGTGAATTTCACTCTTTGAAAAACCAAATGAACTGTAAGAGAGAAGTCACCTTAGTGTCCTGTTCTCAGTGACATTAGAGTTAGAGGGACCACTATCAGTGATTATACGAAAGAGTCAACATGTTGAAATTCTAAGAATTGCTTAAAGGTGAAGGATAATAAGTCTGTAGAATTCTCATTACGTTACTTTTTCCAATGGAACAATGGACAGAAAGAGGAACAAAAAAGGCAGTGTTCAAATGTATGAATCTCCATTCAATACGGTTGTATGAGTGTCCGTTCGGACAGTAATGACTCAATTTCCGATTTTGTCCATATTAGGTTGCTTTCTGTTCATATCAGTTGCGGTGTAGTTAGGATATTTCCTTTTTTAAATATATTCAAAAATCTGAGTTTTGAGGATTTTTTTGATTTTCTGATTTATCAAATCACTGATAGCGTCTTTAAGGTTTCACTCTTCAGATTTGAAATTTCACTCTTCAGATTTGAAATTTCACTCTTGAGAATTTTGCTCCAAGAGTGAAATACTCCTGAGAAAGATTGTGAGTGAAATTGCTGTATGGACTCCCAATTTGTATTATATTTTGAAAAATTTTCAAGGTGCAATAAGAGATTTCACATATCAGGTGTCCCTAAAAAATTGAAAATACTGATTTTTGCCCAGATGTAAAGCTTTCTATCAAAAATATCCCCATCCAAAAGGATTACGCTGAGAAATGTTTCTTTGGTACAAAAATTGTGACATTTCTAATTTCGTATAGGAGCAAATATGAAATTCAGCCTATGTTTTATATTGAAATAGAAGCAAATCAAAATCACCCTTTATTTCTGTAGCAAAATATATGGTAATAAATCTATTGAGTGTCTAATCTATATGAAATTAGTATTATGACACATTATTTGGGTACTTCAAAATCTCTCGTTGCACCTTTAACAAAATAATTCTAGGCTAACCAATAGTATGAACTTTCATGTATCTATAGCTCTGTTACATATCACCCAGTAAGTGACAATTTATTGCGATTATCTGGAGCAAAAGCCAAAAGAGGTCCCGGCTTTGCTACGTGATGTCAGAATTATCTAGTGCATCACGGTAATAAATTGACACTTTTCCTGGCTTTCAACTCTATTATTGGGCTTGAACTTTGATCTGACATGTGTGTTACCTTGTTAATCAATATTTGTCACTTTATTTTATTGGCGATAGGGTGTAGCCGCTTTGTATGAACAAGGCTATATTAGATTTGTTGATAAACACATAGCTCAACAAAATGTGCTTTTGATTTCATTGTGTCCAATAGGGCCTAGGTATTTTCAAGGCGCCAACCTAGAAACCTTAAATCAGTATATTAGTTAAACACGTAATCATGCACTCATGACAAAAATTCTGGAATGTGCTGCACATTATCAAAAGGTATGTTATAATTATTTTAAAACCTTTAGCAAAAAAGTCTGCTGTAAGGATTTTAAAATGTTGTTAATATATCCCTTGTTTGCTTAAATTACATTATATTTCCTTTCAAGTGACCAATCAAAATTAGTGCCTTAGATAGACAAGGCAGTTTCCCAGGGGTTAACATTACAACTGTAACTCTAATGCTATCATTTAAATCCATAACTTAAAGGTGCTTGTTCCAATTTATGTCTAGTGTGTTCTCTACTTGATATGAGAGCCTGGCACTTGCACATAAGCCCCATCAAGTAACATGGGAAACAAACTTGCAGTTTTGATGGGAGAAGCAATAATGCATATTGCAAAGCCCTATTCACTACTGTACTAATATTGATGGTAGTATTAAAACGGCAGGTTTTTGTTTATATCTTGGGAATCTTGGGACGACAATGAGAAAAATATGGCCTTTCATCTGATGCCAAAATCGATACTCCGGGTAAATTGGGGGGGGTCCCAAATACGATCAGAACATGCTCCTTCCAGGAAAATCATGATTTTCAGAATGATTCATTTTTCTTTGCTAATAAATTTTGCTGATGTTCGCATTCTTCACACACATTCTGTGCACTTCCATTTCTATACCCCTAAAGATGTTTTACCCCCTGACTGGGTCAAAATTACCCTCAACAAGTGTAATAAATTGTGGTTGGGTAAATATTTATTCCTAACAGCTTGGTCCCTACCATAGGCAACCTTCTAACCTAACCTTTCAACCTGTTACAGGGGAAATCTCATGTCAGTCTTGCCATTGACAATGATTTCTAGTGCTTCTGTGAACCAAGAAGGGTACCATTTTACATAAACAGTTTTTGAAAAGAGGGGTAATTATAATAATTGGTGGATAAAGTTTACCAAAGATATATGTACTTTGCACCTATCCGGGGCACCTATGCAGACAGCCACAGAGTGTTTTTTTAGTTGGATTTTAGAGTACTTTTAGTTTGTAGGGATGACTCTAAACATGTTAAAATGGGTTAAAGTATAACAATTTCAAGAAAAAATGTCAACATTTGTTCAAAATCTTCTGACATTTTGAGTTGAACACAGTTATTCAGTTCACAGTAAGCAAGCGCTATATGACAAAATTTGTAAATTTTACCTCATTTTATACAAAGAGTTAACAAATAGTTCTTTATTGCTTCTCTCAAAAGCTCCTTACACTGCAGCCGTTCGTGCTGCTGAGCAGGCTTATACTGTGAATTGGGGCTATTTGCTAGGAAAATAAATTGTAACATATATCAAAATGTGGTAATAGTTGTATAATAGGAAAGCAAATAAACACAGCGATAAGGAGGCCATGTGGGTCCTTTAGCCAGGGGCAAAATGAGGACTAAATGGGGTATGTATGAGCTACCCCTTGCTGCTTTACTGAAAGAAGGATCATAGGGCACTGGGGTAATATAAGGAGACAGGGAGCCAGTGCATGGACCATTTGAGGCAAGGGACTGGGGTCAAATGAGGACAAACGCTTGTCGTTGGCCTTTCTGTAGACCGTGTAGATCTCATTATTTGGAGTTTGAAAGATGAAATGCAGTAGTGGTGTGCAGACTGCAGTCATTGTGGACGTGTAAAGAAACCTTTGAGAGATTTTAGCTGATTTTCAAGAATGTTTGTTTTCTATTTGGTGTTAATCAGAGATGGTAAGTACTGGGCGCACAACACTTAATCACGTTTGGTGTAATGGTAGTTAGTCCGGTAAAAATATAAAATCGCCTGTAAGCAAATTGGTGTGGCATAGCACATAGATATTGTTGATTGTTAATATGAAAATGAATATTGTAGACAATGATAAAATACTTCACTTGGAATATCAGAAAATAAAGAAATTTGAATCTAGCAAGAAATTAGGCCTCTGGAAGTACCCCGAGCTCGGACGCTGCAATGAGTTTTACATGTCGAGTTGAAAAAGTGGTGGCGCTATTCACATGCCCGTATCTCAAGATCTATCCTGTATCGGAATCAAATGACCAAGATCAGACCAAGAACAAAACATCAAATATTATTCCTCGTGGGGTCGAAATTCGAAAAATGGACTTATATTAAGCCATTTTACCATGTATTTCAATGGGAGGATTATTTGGTAGTGTGCGCCCTACTGGTGTGATGTGAGAGACATCATTCTTTTTACAATCATATAGAATTTTAGGTTTCAACTTGTTATTAGTATAGAGTGAGTTTAACTTGTTTGAAATAAGATGTATCAATTGCACGAAGTATTGGGGGACTTGCAAGTAATATTTCAGTATTGTGTAAAGTGGTCAAGGATGTGAAATTGATATTTATAGAGAAGAGAGAGAGAGAGAATAAATCAAGATTGTTGGTATATTGTTGGTATCATCTGCTCCAACTTAATGTGGAAGATATTAAGCACAGTAATATGATTTGCCTGTATGCTAGCTATTTCAAGGTCTGAAGGACAGGTATCTCAATGGAAACCATCTTGAAATTAGAGAGACTGAAGGTATTGCTTTAAAACCAGAGCTGTATCCAAGGCTGGACAGGCAAACATTTATTTTGGCATGGTGCATACAGACCGTTCTCTGTTGTCTCATATCACGCAAAAGAAACCGAATCAAATTATTTAAAGCATGGTTTTCCAAACCTCCTCAGTCTATCCTGCAGATTCTGATCTGTTTGGAGATTTTGGCTAAAATCTACACTCTAAATAGAAGTTTTAATGATATGTATAACACTTATTTAACACATCAACATGTTAAAACACCACTTGACCTCTATGACTAGGTTAAAGGTCACATAAAGGTTCAATACCATATCAATTGACACGGTCTTAGTCAACCAAGTTTGGTCAAAATCATGAATGTATGTGAATGTTAGAGTGAAAAGAAGAACATGAAGTAATTGCTTTAACACTCAACAAATTTATATCTCAATATTAACATGTTGCATTGCTAAATTATTAACACTCAGTGATTGATTATTAACACTATAACATGTTAATTTTCAACACCTACAACAAATTTTTATTTTTGGATGGCACATACAAACTATTCTCTATTGTTTTATATTGTACAAATGAAACCCAATAAAATCGTAAAAAAATTCTTAGCTGATTTAGAAATAGGATTATATTTTGTATATAATTTATTTTCCACCATGTAGAACTTCCTTCACATAATAGGCTATTAACTATTAAATAATATTATCTCATAACAGTTTTTCTTATAAATAAAGAAATTATCCTCTGCCCCATTGGGTACATCCACACAGTATGCTTAGTATTAACATGTGTGCACTTACGACAGTGATGACACATACAACATACTGATACCACCTGATGCCCCAGAAACTATCTGAATGAGGAGTTTGGGTCCTCATGCTCTAATTACACTGTGCTTGTTTCATGGTTGTTGAAATTGATCCCCAATTTGTTACTTGTGGGGTGCAGAATTCATGTTCAGGCAGTTAGTGACAATAACGTGAAATGAGAAATATGTTGCATGCAAAGTTGAGTTGGACTTATGGATTGATGTAGCTAAAATGCCATTAAAGTGGCAGGAGGAGATTTTTTTGAGAATATGAATTTCTCTTAAATTGCACTTGATCAGTTGTAGACTACCTACCAAGAACTTTTCGAAGGTGTATTGGACAAACAAGTACAAAACAAAACCACAAACTTTGTTTTGAACTCGCCTATTATCATAATCATCCCTATAGAAAACCGTACTTTGATTTTCTGTTGTGCATGACAGAAAATACTAAATCATCATCTTATCACATAAAGGTGGCATATTCGGCTTATTCACTTCAGGTGCGATCTAATACATTGTAAGCATTCCAAATATGCAAAACAAATGGGTTAAAAAAAATTGGAGGTGCTTCTTTCTGCAGAATTTTCCAAATTTTGGACCCAAAATAATAAAGAAGAAGGACCCTTTTCCTCCTTTGTGGATTTTTTTGGGTGCTAGTTCCCAGGTTAACCCCTGAGCACTACCTATCTATCAGCATCTAAGCACTATTTTGATTGGTTACTTGGCAGGTATTATCATGTAATGAGCAAATCAGAGATACTGTATTAAGAATGTTGGTATGGATTACACAGAAATATGAAAGCACTATTTTGATTGGTTACTCAGAGGGCTATCTCATGTTGTGTCCTGTAATGAGCCAGTCAGAATGACTGTATTATAGGTGGCAATGACGGAGGGGGGGGGGGTCCATCCCAATCAGTATCTGGATACACCAGTTTGGATGAAGGGAAAGGTTTGTTTTTCCCTGCCCTCTGGTGTGCTGCTTGAAAATGATGTGATCAAGATTAGATAGGTCGCATTCTTGGCAATACAAACTTGCTGGAGTCTATTAAGATCTTGCTGATAACCTCATCTTTGTAAAACTTACCCCCAGACTCAAGATTTTGGTAAACAAAAAAACTTTCCATGGATCTAGCAACTTACCGTCCATGTATTTATTGTTTTTACAATCCTTTTTGGTAGATCTGCAATGTGTACAATGCTACATTTTGTTATGGTTTGAAAGGGTTGTTAACAAATAAGCCAACTTATGGGCTGTTGTAAATAACTTCCAGTAACACCAGAATTTTGAACTAAGTTACACTTGAGAATTGCACATTTTGCAAGACACCCCCCCCCCCCCCCCCCCCAAAAAAAAAAAAAAAAAAAAAAAAAAAAAAAAAAAAAAAAAAAAAAAAAAAAAAAAAAAAAAAAAAAAAAAAAAAAAAAAAAAAAAAAATGGAGGAAGAAGAAAAAAGAGATAGAGAAGAGAGAAGAGGGAAGAAGAGAAAGGAGAAGAGAAAAAGAAAGAGGGAAGAAGAGAAAAAGGAAGGGAGACAAGAAAAAGTATAGATAAAAGAGGGAAAGAGTGAAGAAAACCCAGTATCTTGCTGATGCCAACCCCCCTTCATATTTTTGAGGCGGAAATTGTGCGTTGGTACGTTACAAGTCAACAAAATCCCAAATTGGGAAATCTCTTGAGTCTTCCCCGTACCCCCACCACCACCTGGATGTGTGGGGCACGAGAAAAATCGGCTAGGGGCTTGAACTATTCTGTAATACATGTGATTCGATTCGTCCTGTTATATTTCTATGCCCAATCCCCCATATGTAGATAAAACCTTGTTGGTAGCAAAGCTTTTTGTATCCCCAGTTCAGATTCTCTTCATCTTACTTTAGTGGGTAACACCTCTCAAATAAAATAGGAACAAAGACCAGGTAGAATCGCATACTCCTTGTATGCATTTGTACTAGGTTATCATAATATTATGCCTCTCGCTCTCATGTCTCACAAAACCCACGCATCTCTGTTCAATATTTATCTCCACACACTCATTATTGAAAAGAGAGAATGACTAGATCCCTCAAATCCAATGAAGGAGGAGCATGTGCTCTCATGTCTCACAAAATGTCTTGAGTAATTCATCAACCTCTTATTATGTTAATAAGAAATTCAACTTGTATCTGTCAAAGAGATGAGGAAAAAGTTAGAGACATTTGGGTTTGCAGCTTATTGCAACATTTTTGTTGCAGTTTTTGTCAAAATTTCTCTAACTTTAGGTAAAGTTCTAGAAGTTAAAGCCACAATCAGTCATTTCAAGTTAAAAAAATTGTTATTTTTGATTTCACTCGAGTGTAGATCATATCAACAAATTATTTCTACTGTTCCCTAAAGACCCCTATTTTGGGGGGAAAATTTTCACCCAAAGAGTAAAATTTTAGCGAAATTTTCTAGAAAGACCCCATTTTTGGTAAAATGTTACAAATTCGTCACCCAAAAAACCCATATTTTGGGGCATTTTGACTCTCTCACCCAAAGACCCCTATTTTTTTTAATCCTTTGTCACCAATTGTCCCTGGGTTTGGAAGCGCCAGCTTTACACCCATATCCATTTCATATGTATTTGTGCCCCCCTCCGGGGGCAAATCGCTTGAACACTCCAAACTTTGTTTCCCTCATTTCTATTTTTTGCTCATCAGCTTAAAATGAGAGTTTTTGATATAGCTGTATAATTTAAATTCTTTGCATGCTATTTATGTAAGTCAGGTAAATAGTGGCACTGATATTATG
Organism: Ophioderma brevispina; assembly: GCA_023653785.1. Taxonomy (NCBI): domain Eukaryota; kingdom Metazoa; phylum Echinodermata; class Ophiuroidea; order Amphilepidida; family Ophiodermatidae; genus Ophioderma; species Ophioderma brevispina. The sequence continues at coordinate 11,766 of JAMKCH010085664.1, forward strand.
CCAGCCTGCCAGGTAAGGTGCATAACATTGCCCTGCTCCTCATACCGTCATCAACATGGAACATGTGTTGAATGTATTCATCCGTTGTGTAGTGTGAATATTTTATTTCTGGAATTTCTTTAACAATAATATGTGGTTAGAGGTTTTTTAATATTTTGTTTGTATTTGATTTATTCAGTAATTTTTCATCAAACAATTCTTATGGTTTGAGTAAATATGTAAAGATGATTGGTCAAGCTTTGTAAATTGGTTTAATTTCCTAATGTAGTATTTATACATGAAAGCAACTACTTCACCACATGTCTTGAATGGCACATATCTAAGCATTCATATGTTAATTAGAAGTAAATCAATACAAACAACAGTAAATAAGTCCAGAGTATTTTTAAAAATTCATTAAATTAAAAAAATTAAATGACAACGAATTGCTAACAGCAAGTCATAAGGGGTGTCTGAAAAACACAGGGCTGGAAAATGACACACTGAAGATGGTATCCCCATCTTCCAGAAAATGGGATTATGTGGTTAGAGGTGCAGTGGGTGTGAGAGTTGAAATGTTTAAGTTGCATGAATTAAAGCAAATACACAAACATTCAAACAGCACTTGGGTTGACTATTCACATAGAGAGTTAACCTAGATTAAAGGTGCAACGAGAGATTTCACATATCAGGTGTCCCTAAAAAATCGAAAGTACTGATTTTAATTTGCCCTGATGTAAAGCTTTCTATCAAAAATATCCCCATCTGAAAGGATTAAGCTGAGAAATGTTTCTTTGGTACCAAAATTGTGAAATTTCTAATTTCGTTTAGGAGCAAAATACAAAATTCAGCCTATGTTTTATATTTTTCTCTCTTTTAAGACATTTCTGTAGCCAAATACAAAGTAAGAAATCTTTTGAGCATCTAATCTATATGAAATTACTATTATGACACACTATTTGGGTGCCTCAAAATCTCTTGTTGCACCTTTAAAATAGTAAGGTCTATACAAGAAGTTGATCATTACATTCACACAAGGGGATTGGAGAGATTTGATATTTTTTGAGCAGTTTTCTCTCATTTTTCCATTCTTATTGATGTTATCAAAATATTTGTTATTTTATATGTTCTCCTTGAATTCTGCTCTTAAAGAATTTGTAGGATTTTATTCTCTCATATCCCCCAAAATTCAAATCTGGTTTCTTCTTTTAATTTGCTCAACTCCCTCGGCTAGGCTTCCATGAAAGATCACTCCCTGAGTGAAAGTGGTTTCGACAACTGAATCTACCAGGGTACCCAGCCAGGATACTGTATAAAATATGTTACACTTGGTTAGAACACAACATATATATTCTTTCCTGCATTTTTATCTGTTACCTTTGATATTTTTGTACTCAGGCATATCTCGCATAATAGAAAGATGGTGAAATCAAATACGTAATTTGATAATTTAATTTGTGTATTCTACTCCACAGGTTGTGCAACATGAATATATCCATCGGCATAGTGTAGTCGCTAAGCAACCAAGATAGGATATCACCCAGCATGCATTGCAGCAGTCGGGATCTTCTCTACCATTGGTTAACGCTGTTCGTTGTCCTCTGTACCTCATACCTGGCCAAATGTGCACCAACTGAATCGCCTGTAATCTTCTCTTATGACGACAGTAAGTGTGTTATCATGTTGCTTTATAGTGTGTTCACTGGAAGATTAAACATGACCTTTGATGAAATACATTGTGATGACCTAGGGAAGGCCAAGGCCAAATTGCAACCCTAGGGTAAATATACTATAGAAGCTACAGAAGCAGGTACAGTCATTTAGAGGGACATCAAAACAATGTCAGCAAGTCAAAAACGGGTCGAGAGTTTTTAAAAATTGATGTAAAAAATTCAAATTGTAAGTGAAATTGAAAAATCGCATCTCATTTTATGCCTTTAAATGTTACCCATGTTTTTCCAATAATGGGTTCTGCCAACTGCAAAGAAGATCCTACCAACTATGCACAGAGTTGATTTACACTCGTCATTTCAACCACTTTCTTAAGACGCAAGTCTTCTCCATTACCTATGGGACTTTGTAACACAAAGCCTCAAAAAAAGCATTGCCTTCATTATTACGCATGTTGACAGTAATCAGACGATTTGATGCGTGCTCATATTTTGACAGTCTCAAAAATCTGGATCGTGTTTCATTTCTTTGAATATTTGCAGCATACAGGTGTAACATATATCCCTCGTATAGAATTCATGATTTACATGTGTTGACAAGATGGGTACGGAATGTTGTGCGTCGTCATGCCGGCAGCATGGTGCAGTGTGATAATTTTTTAAAAAATGCGGATTTTGCCAAACTTGAGCTAGGCCTCATGGGATGGCTTTGCATGCGATCTTGTCGGTGGTTTGCAGAGAGTTAGTGTTGTGTTGCAAAAGTGGGAAGATTGTAAACATCAACTTGGCATTTTGATAGAAAACTTGGTTTCATTATAACCCTTTCAATTAAGTGAATGCTTCAATTCGATCACGTGTCCAGAAAGTACATGCTTGATGCATGGCTTGAAAAAGTGGAGGAATTTGGGGAAGATCCTTCCATGAAAAATCTGGCCATTGGCGGGATATTTGGACGTTTTTTTAGATCAAGAAAGCATAAGAAAACTAAGTGGGACTCATGGGAAATGTGAACAAATATTCCAGAGGGAAACAAAATTCAAGCCCCAGGCTGATGTTTGTAGTCCGTTTAGTATGAGTTATGAGGTGGTTTTGCAACTATTGACTTTTCTTTTCTTAGTCTACTTACTGTCAGCTGTAAAGCTCTTTATGATACCATCAAGTAGTTTTAAGTGAAGCATCAAAGGAGCCACGTTCCTCGAATTCCGTACTTGTCAAGGACTGCGTACCATACGCGACTTACTAGCATTATACAGAAAAATATGTAGGTCGATGACACGTATCCCAAGGCATACAAATACTTCGGAATATAAACATATCGCTGAGCAGGACAGCAGAAAGTTACATGTGAATTGAGCTTCTTTACAATGAAGTGTTAAAAAAAGCATGGAAAAAACTTTTAAAAATGCTAAATAAAATCTCAAAATTAATCTCCTTCTAATTAAATTGATGAATTTTAGTGGTTAGATAAAAGTTGTTATGAGTTCAGCTCGATTTATGGTATGGGGAATTACCATGCGCTCAGTGTCATACTGGGTTCAGCCTTCGGCTTCACCCAGTATGGACACTATTGCGCAGGAATTCCCATACCATATCGACGCTGAACCTCATAACTAAATAGGTTTACACTTTGTAGCTATTAATAATAATAATAATAATAATTGGTATTTTAAACGCGAGACATATCCACGTAAACGTGATCCAAGGCGCATGTGCGGCTGCCATGAAGGCGATCAGCACATCAGAGAAGAAACCCATTGATACCAGAACAGATATATGCCAAGAAGATCGATTTAGCAGCAGGAGGAAACCGGAGTACCCGGAGAAAACCTGCTGGGATGGGGACCGAGTAGGATCGAGGAAAACCAAAAATTCACATAAAGCCACCGAGAACGAGACCATGCCGGGAATCGAAACCAAGACCTCATTGGTGATGAAAGGCGATGGGAAGATAGCTGCGCCAACTCGTCCCCCTGGTCATAAATGTTTTTTCGAAAACTTTCCTTTTGTGTTCTAGTTAAGTGAGGGTCATTATTTATGCCAGGGGTAGGTATTAATGGAGGATTTGAGGGGAATCATGCAAAATGTGTGAGCAAGCAATTAGTGGGAATGTACAAAAAATTTTCAATCAGGAGGGGAACCTGCTGGACTTTAAAATGAAGAAATTTGATAAAACAAGGGGGGAGGAATTGTGTTTTTACAGAAAAAGCTTCCTTTTGGCTAAGGGAGGAGTCATTATTATGCCCGGGGGGTGAAGATTTGAAAGGCATCTGAAAAATTGTCATGGAGCAATAACAAAATGTTAATCAAGAAGAGGGGGGCAAGCATGGATTTTTAAAATTGAAAAAAAAAAATAAGATAAGGGGAATGCAATTTGTTATTGAAACATGAAAATTGCACCAGAAAACGTGAATTTCTGCATTCGCCCGGGTGTTTGTAAAATATGTTTGACCACTCCCCTAATAAAAGTAGCAGGAGTAGTCAGGAAGGATGGCCCTTCCCATCATTTTGCCAAGTAAGATCTTTTCTAAGTTTTCCTGTAAACCTAAAAATGTGTGTGAACTCTTAAGGAAATATGTCAAGATTTTGGCAAGCTCAGTGTGACCCTACATTTCATAAAATATATTACATACATCCTGACTTCCCGAAAAAAATACTACATTTGATTGGTTGTAAAATTAACAAAATAGAGGACATTTTAATGTTTGCTTTTTTGACATACGAAGAAAACGGGCGGATTTTTCCCACGGCTTCATTGATCAAAAGCGCCCAACTCGTGACGTCAAAAGTGATGCCAAAAACATCGTGCTTGATCGAATATTGTTATTGCTGACACTGTTATAATATTGATGGATATTAATGAAAGTAATAATAAAATTTAGAGAAAAAAAAAGTTACGGAATGACATATTTTGTTTCATTTTGTTTGTGTTTACTTAATTATTGAAAAGTGGGCAACACTGCGATTATGATGGTCACAACGACGTCAACGATGGTCATCACTTTGACGTCACCATTTGCTGCGATGTGGATTTGTCGGATCGTTTTCGAGTAAAAGATATTGGGCGGGAATGAAAAGGGCAAAATACCAACAAATGTGGACAATTTTCAACTTATTTTGCTTTATATGTAAAACGTTACCTTAAGCTTTCCCATCTACCAATTTTCCAAATATTCAGATCATGACATATTTCCTTTTAAAACAGGTTTTAAGCGAGGTTTTCAGGAAAATGGGAGCCAACGTTTAAGGTTTCTTTATAGAAAGTGGAGAGCCCACGTCAATGGATTATCTGAGAAACAAGTAACCTTGCCAAAACCCCTAAGATGCGGAGAAGTGATAGGTTGTACAGTTTAGCATGTTTTTATATATTTTGTTTTTCAGGTAAGCCATCCCTAGTGCTATGTCAATGCTTCGCTGTACGGCAAATCTAATAACTCGCTATGTTAATCGAAGGCTTATGGATGCATTTGTCCTAAAGGTTAAGGACTGGAATGAAAGAAGAGGGCAGCGAGGGTCTTCCCACGAATGCATTTCTTTCCAATCACCAATTTTTGCACTTTTAAAAAAAACTAAAAAATCTTAAAAAACACAAAAAGTACCTAAATGAACAAATCTCATCCCAATCTTGCAAATTTAGGTTACTTTGTTATTATAAATCATGTGAGGGCATGCGGGGTTGGGGGGGGGGGGGGGGCGCGACCGGGGGCAGTGAGTTGCCCCCCTAAAAAATGTCTGAGGGGAAAATGGCAAATATTAAAAAAAAAAAAAAAAAAAAAAAAAACAGCCCCTTTTTGGATTCTTTTGCCCTGCAACCGGGAAATTTTTGCTTGTGATCGGGACATTTGTTGCACCTACCATGAAATTGCCCCCTCGGAACCACCGGGCTGGCTTCGCGCCTGCTTATGTGACAATATCAGTGCAAAAATTGTATTGGAAGAAATGCATTGTGGGGAGAACACTAAACCTCCTCTTGGATGGAAGTGTTATCAGATTGGATGTGTGTGACAGATTTATGGGTTAGATAGATAGGTTAATAGTGTCATGCAATAGAAGTAATGTATCTTGTCTTGAGGTAAAAAAGATGTCTTGGAAGCTGATAAGAAAGCTAGAAACGCATTAAAGGTGCTTGTTCCGATTTTTATCTGTCATGTTCTCTACTTCATATGAGAGCCTGACACTTGTACACACTGACCATCAAGTACCTTGGGAAACAATCTTGCAGTTTTGATGCTAGACGCGATAATGCATGTTGCAACGTCCTATTCACTACTGTGCTAATATTGATGGTTAACCATTAAAAACGGTAGTTTTTTGTCTGTATCTTGAGAAAGAAATGGATTTGAAAGCTGAAATTTCACAATGACAATGAGAAAAATATGGCCTTTTATCAAAATTGCAAACCAAAAATGCAAACAAATACATCACAACAAAACCCTCATCAAATCTAATTAAGTAGCAGTAAAATATCATAATACTCTAAAACCATAATGCTTTTTAAATTTAATCAAAACAAACAATTCATAAATAAATATTTAAATTAGAACTTTTTTGATAATCGGATTGGAACTTATTAACATCAGTCATAAAACTGTCCTAAACCGGTTATCATCTGCGAGCAGCAAAAGCGGGAAAGGGTCTTAGGTGTTTCACACAGCGTCGCGGACCACAGGAATGTGAAAAGGGTCACAAAACCAAGCAAAAAATGACCAAAAAGTGTATAATTTCGCACCTTCGCAAGTCTAGCATTAGGGTTGCAATGGCGGAATCAGGCACCCTCCCTCATTGCCGAAAAAAATATAAATGCCGTGACAATGACATTTATGTAGAAAAATCCTTGTAACTCGTGATATTTGCAAAAGTTTTCCGCGGTAAATGAATTCATAGAGACCTTGATTTGGAGTGCAGGGCCAAACCTATCTTGAGAAATGACGACTCAGTCTCTGATTGCCTGATCGTTTAGTTTTTTATACCAATATTGTTCCAGATTATAAATGGTACATATCAACAGTAACATCTCAAAATGATTTACCGGCGGGGGGCTAACAATAAGCAGTGCCGAAAACAGCGTTTTCTAACATGGCAATCTTCCGGACCCCCCCCCATACACTTCAGTATACAAACTTCCATTGAGCACATTACAGATGATATAAAATAAAACCACCCATTCAACTATATTTTACTTTTGAAGATACAAAAATCCTGTTATTTTAAAGGTGAACCAATTCAAGTTTCAAAATTGTTCTACAAATGTACATGAGAGAAAATGAGTTGTGGCAGGCGAAATATGGCAAGGGTTCCGCCCAACTTCACGGGGAAGGGTGGGGCAGTCCCTAGATGCATCCCCTTCCCGACCTTACATTAGCGACCCCCAGATCGCCCATTTCTTTTCAAATGGTCGCCGCCTCCTCTGAGAGTGAGGGGGCGGGGATCCGCCTCCGAGGGTATGTGGTATTCGCCTATTTTGCTGGTTGGAGAGAAAGAAAAGTCAAGCAGAGAAGTATGAACCCATGCCTATAAGCAGTTACCCATCAATAATGTTTATAGGATTACCCTTGAGTTATTTTAAGGGTTGCCTTTTTCGGGCTTATCAGTGATAAGGGCAAATCTGGATTGAGGAAAGATATCCAAGTTTAGGCGTCAGATCTGAAAGGTCCTGATGAGGATGACAACATGGGAATGTGCTGTGGGCACTTTCCACACCTTTAATCAATCCCTTTATTTATCGTTGCAAACCTCCCGGCAAATCTACTTCCACCAGCAGAAGAGTAGCCCTCTCTGTAGGGTAAATAAAAACCAAACGCGTCCTTGAATGATCGATGAATAAAATTGACATGAAATGGGAACCGGAAATTGGGCACACGCAAGCTACGGGTACATAATAGACTAAATCATTGTGTCCTTCACTCACAGTATAACGTCCGAATTTTCGACAAACAATGGTGGGCTAACAATGAATACCAACATGGGTTTTATATTATGGGGTTGGTTGCGCATGAGGGCTTAAAACTCTCTCGTTACCAGGTGTGCACACGCGCGTAAACTGCATTAGGAATGCCTTCTGTTCAAAAGTCAATTGAAAAGTTTAGGGGGGATTGGTGCCCAAAGTGTTAGAGGTATTTGGGCACCCAAGTTTCGAGAGAGAGCGTAGATTTTTTGAGAAGTGTTGTTTTTATTGGTTTTCCAGCTTGTGTATAGCAATATAGGATGATAGATTCTCAAAACATAATAATGGGTTGAACTGGAAAGGTACCCCAATAAGTTACTAACTACATGTTGGGGAAAAAATCAATGTCAATCTTTGTTTTCATTGGCTGAGTCATTTCAAAACCCCCGTAGCCAGGATCTTTACCTCCCTGCCAATTCTTCCAACTTTAAATTTTTGACTTTTTGTATTTTATTTTTTTCCTAGGTAGCAAATTTGCCTAAACTGTCCTTTGAGAAAATCTAACAAACGATGTAGCTTTTTTTCATTTGGATCCACAGGTGCTTTCAATTCCAGATGATAATTACTATAATAAAAAATACAAAATGTATACATGTTTGATGACTAACAATACTTACGAATAATGAGATGTTATTTAGTCACATTCTATTTTTAGTAGGCTCATCTGCTTAAAAATACATGATTTAGAAATGCAATACAGAAAATGGTCTATGGATGGACTGACAAACCTTACCAAGCTAGGGGCAATCAGTCAGGCATATTTTTTCTTTTTTTTTCAAGTTGCAAAACGCCCTTAAAAATCACCAAAGTCTGGCTTACAAAGTTTGTAAGCCTATCATTTTTAAAATCCACTTGTTCCTTTTTTGATTCAAACCATTTTTGGCCAGTAAAATCCCAAATACCAAAATCTGAGTAGGTTGGGCATGTAAATTTTTTTGTTGTCTCAAAGCTTTTTGGAAATACTTTCAGATGACAGTTTTAAGTTTCAATATTATATAACCCTACAACATTAATCTTTTGGGTTTCCAGAGGTTGAACCTAACAACCAAGAGCAAAGATATATTTTTTTAATTCACTCTGTAATTTTGACTCAGAACTGCTTGTTACAGGGTGTCTCAGAAAGAACGTTACCCTCCAGAAACGGCCATTTTTACTTACTTAATCAATTCTTATCCTTGTTTTAGCTTATATTATGAAAATATGTAGTTTTTGTGAACATATGGTGAAAACAAGAAAGACAACGGTGAAAAAATAACCAAACAATGAGTATTTCCCTAAAAATGATGCAAACGTACTTTGTCCTCGGCTAGCAATTAGCAGAGGAAACCATGGATGCCAATATCCCCGACATAAAAATGTTTAAGACCCTCCTGGCCAATAATACTTCTTGAATTTCAAGGTCTGTTGCTGGCTGGTTTTAGAGTTTATTGTTCAGTTCTCTACGCACGCAGCATTATTTGCGGCTGATCGTCCTGTTCGTTGACGATCATATCTCTCTCCTTGTGACTTCTTTTTGAGTCTTGCCATGCTCCAGAAATTGTTTTCTCTCTTTCTTCTTATTTTGCCATCTTACTGGGAAGCCCTCCATGACTGAAAACGTTTATAATAACCCATCACGATGAACGATGGTCGGTCCTTTAACCCAAGAATTCAGTAAATATGGCCAGTTAGGAGTTATGCCCCAATTCCTTATTGGCAAGTGCGTCTTATAAAACCAAATTCATATCTTCATTATTGGAGACCGGGTGAGGGAATTTAGGTCACTTAATTCTGCAGAAAATTAAGTGAATGTTTCATTTGCTTTTATAGGGCTTACATGCAACAAATTATTAAAATGTAGATTATGTGTGCCCAAATCCATAAGAATTACATGTACAAGTTTCTTCTCTGCGATTGGTAGCCGTGGACAAATTCAGTTTTCTCATTTTTAAGGGAAATAGGCATTGTTTGGTTTTTTTTCACCGTTTTCTTTCTTGTGTTTCACCATATGTTCAAAAGAGTATATATTTCATAAATAAGCTAAAAAAACACGTAAATTTGATTAAAGTAAAATCAAAATGGGCCTTTCTGGGTAACGTTCTTTCTGCGACAAAGAACCCTTATAAGGATTATGAGTGTTTGACCTTACAAAGGGCACACTACAAAGCTCTTTTACCTTGAAAATGTTTGCACTTTTATTTGTTGCTACATCTCCCTATGTCTTACAATATATCATGAATAGGCCTCTGTACTTTTCTTGAGGTTATGTACCCTTAGCTAACCAGCTGTTCCATTTGGACGTGGTGTATTGATTTGAAAGCAAGGTGTGAACATCAACAGATTCCAAGTTTTAACTGTAGTTTCATAAAGCTGGATTTTTTTCCTTATTTCTTGTAACTCTTATGAACCTATGTGTTGGCATGTTATTATCCCAGGCGAGCAACTAGATTTTCTCAAGTCATTTGTTTTGTATTTTAATATCGTGGTCATGTATGTGTCTGATTGTACATTTCTTAGTGAAACATTCATCAGGTTCTTGGGAAATATAATTGGGAAATGAATTTCTTTTATCAATACCTCTGGTGTCATGGGAGACCAGTTTGTATAACTGAATTGAGGAATACCTTGAATAAATAAATTTTTAAACACACTACTACTGAAATTTTGTCCATCATGGGCGATGGACTTCTTCAGAGTGACATACCTTTCTTCTGTTTCTTTTTGTTGGATTAAACTTCATACGATGGAGAATGATGTCAGAAGAGGGTCGTAATGTGAACTTAGGGTCATGAACGTGATGTGGGGGACATTTTCTAAGTCACATTTACAACCCTCTTTTGAAGTCATTCTCCAACTATATGACATCATCCAACAAGAAAAGAAACAAAAAGATGGTTGTCACTCTGAGAAGTCCATCGCCCATGATGGACAAAACTGTTCGGTAGTGATAAACCTTTTTCTGATTAAAAAAAATTCATTTCCCAATTGTATCTTTTCTACAAACTACTGCAAGAGAATTATGCAGGTTGTTCTGATTAAGGAGTTTTGTACCTCTTGTTCTTTCAAATTTAACCTCAAGAGATAACAGAATAACTTTGCCGTTTTGTATAGATAAGATCTTAAGAACTAACAACAGTCTTGCAGTGCATTGAGCCTCAAGGGCAACCCTCAATATTGGAAGATGTGCTAAATGCCGGTGCCTCGTATAACAGTGCTGTTAAAATTGATAATGTTGGAGATATAAAAACTCAACTACTTGGGAAAAACGATGATATAAAAATATGGTCATTAAAACATATATTTTTAAGAGCAATGGGATGAAAAAGGCATTTTCGTTTTATCAATGACTGTCTAAACAAAAAAAGGTCAACTATCAACAAGAAACGAGTTTGCCTCAAATCCAACCTTCCGATTGACCTTTGTTCTTTTTGAAAATAATGCAAATCCATTTCAAATATTCTGGATACTCTAATACCCAAATTCTGACCTAGACCATCTTACAATGGTCCTTTTCAGCCTTCCCATATTATTGAAAGATACAAAAGTTTGCCAAAAAGATAGATAATTAAACCACCAATTTGTAGAAGAGAACCTTGCTAAAAAAAGTAAATGGAGCAAAGATGAATGTTCAAATACCAACATAAAATTGTTTGGATTTTAACACCTCCTTAATCTTGGGGCAAGTATTCGAACCTATTTAAAGTACTATGTTAATGTAAATGTAAGTGTGTTTACACTTATCTGTTATGTGAAATATTTTTTGGGTCTGGTGGGTCTTTCTGTATGTTTTTTCGTTCCTCCTCTCTTCCCACAGATCAAGTACAACAGGCAAAAAAAACAATCAAGTCTTGCAGTGCATTGAGCCTCATGGGCACCCTCAATACTGGTACTCTCCTAAACATATGGGCCAGTGCACTAGCATATCCCCACCTTGTGCCAAAGCAGCCTGAGACACCACCCCGGATTTGCAAAAAATATATAAAATAAGCCTATTTTACATATTAGAAGTCAAATCAACCACGCTCCACTACACTCTGAGGGACTCTGATGTCTCCAGCCTGGTACCCCCTGCAGCATAACCGCTGAACAAATTTTACTAGCCATGATATGAACTTTGTTTGTTTTAACCATTTTTATTTTGAAGTATCGACTATTCCACTACATTTGTGATTGATTCATTTTGCATGTACTAAGTACTGCCATACATCCCATACATGAATCATACCAATGAACAGAGCTTAGTATGAATAAGAATGTGCCATGGAAGGAGAGGACACCAGACACAGTGGGCTGTAAGATACAGTCCACATGCATCAGGTCGTAATCCATGCTAGTTCTCAAGTTGGCAGAATATGATACCCCTTTCAGAGTTCAGATATCACATGCGCAGTCGGGAATTTGTCAGTTCCGTGTAGTAGTAAATAAAGTTTTAAATTCCATTTTTGTCTCCACTAACGCGGGGGGAGATTGGCCGATTCACTCACATTCACAGCAAAACTGTGGCGTGAGGACTAATTGGAGAAAATATAATTGGACCGTTTGCCCCTTCCTGGTGCATGTTGGATGGCCGCATTAGCTCTTGTAGGTAGATCTTTCTTTTCATTCAACCAGGGTAACCAGCTATCCTCCTCATCAATTTCCTTAGAAACCTGGGTGACAGTTTTCGCCACCGACCAACTGGGCCCTGGTACAGTAGGCTGGTACACAGATCATGATTTGTATGTTAAAGCAATAGCAGAAATCTGTAACTTAACATTATTTGCTGAAACATAGGCATTTCTCAACATTGCATGGGGAGGGGAAGCATTTCACCACCTCAAATGAAGTGTTCCAAGACTTTTTGCAAGGATTGAATATATTTCAGTCAAGATTTTTCATCCTTAACCAGTATACATGTCTAGAGAAATGAAGGTGAAGAGAACGCAAATCCATAATCTTATAACTGTCTCTATTGAATGAATTTTTTATATACCAATAAACACCTTTGTAAAGAAGAAACAAAAATACAAATCTTAAAATTATTACCAACAGACTGACTCAGACATAGACTTAAGCAGCAATGCAATATTCCCTTGCCTTATAGCTCGACAATTAATTCAATCATTCACCAAAATATATTGGGTATCCATATATTAAATATGATGTTTTATCAACCATTTGATTCTTCAAAACCCCCAGCAAGTGCTGGAATAGTTTAACGGGGCAAAATAATGTACATTTTTGCTGCAAAATCAATATTGAAATATTTTGTAGAGCACCATTTCTTTTCTTTTCTATGGCGGAAATAAGATGCACAGTAAAATGTCTAGGGAAATACATTTCACAAGATTGAGAAAATATGGCAATGTTAGTGGGGGGAGGGTGAATAGGGGATGTCTTACCTAGAGGATCCCTCCATGCCACCGCTGTACTTCATTGGTATCCAGTTTTTGAGTAGGGTTCTGACAATCAAATACAATAAGCCTTATGCTAGTTATTTAGGGATATTACCAAAGCAGCAATTGGCATGCTTAATAACTTGTCCATATGAAACTCTTGGCAGCAAGTCTTTTATTGTAGTTGACTGGGCATGTTTCCAGTAAACAACTTGAAATATCATAAAAGAATAATTTCTCAATCAAGGATCAATATCATTTCTTCCAGCCCCATGGGGCCACATCCTTTACCCTTCCACGCAGTTGCCCTTCAAAGCTCACACGGGCACATCCTGATAATCAAACTCAATGGCCAGAGAGGCAAAGGGTCAATAGTAAGTACAACCCTGTATTTGGATCAGTAACGCGTGTCCTTTTTATGTCCATTGAGAACCATATTGAGCCAGTATTGAATGCTATTACTATGGGCTCTGGATGCTATGAGTCCAACCTGGCATCGGCTCGATTCTATACGTTTGCTTCATACAGATTCTACTTTAAACCACACAGCATTGCTATGAATCCATCCCCTGTGAGTGGTAACGTGGTTAGCATTGTGCTTTATAAGATGCAGAGGCCTAAAAAATTTATAGTGTTTTAACCCAGCACACAAGCATGCCTATACAGACGCTGGGTAATTTTGTAATCTGGTAACTTTAGCAGACTACATTTGAAATATGCAGAGTAGGCGCCCTCCAACATTTTGGAGACGGGCCCACCTTTCCCTCGGCAAACGTACGACTTTTCCCATGGGTGTGGGATTATCCATTAGGCTTAAAAGGGAGAGAGAAGATCCCACAAAGGAAAAATTTTCACTAGAAGGCTGACATGCTCTCTGCAGGAATTAATTTGAACATCTGGACCCCTAATTTTTGCAACTGAGACTCTGATATGTCTATAGTGTTTTCCAACGTTACCACTGGCATATGTACTCCGTGGGAGAGATACAAATTGCTCCCCTAGAATAAAATCGGGAATTACCAAAGGGGGGACACGGACAAAAAGGAGAGAGAGAGAGAGGGAGGGGTAGGGAGAGGGGGAAGGGGAGAAAAAGGGGAATCTCCTGATGTTACAGAGGTGGTATCTGATTTCTTTTTCACTAACTGACTGGCTGTGGGTTTTGGAAGTTTTTGAAAATTTTTTAAAATCCAATTTAATTAATATAGCCTGTTAATTCTGACCATTTTGATTAAAAGTAATAAAACATAAAAATCCACCAGCATTGCATTTACCAATTCAATATTGAAAATGTAGGTTTTTAAATAAAAAACTAGTTATGGAGCAATTTCAAAGGCATGTGATGCCGCATGACATTCTTACAATTGCTAACTGACAATAGACATTTATATCAGGCAATACTTGGAAACTGTACATATTTGGGGTTTTTGTCTGTATGTGTATCCAATATGTAATAATTACAATCCTGGAAGGGAGAGGCTATTATGGGCTGTACATTTCAATTCTGGCTCTTGAACAAAACCCATTTCTTCACTACGCTATCCTTTTTTTTTGTTCTTTTCTCCAACACTATTAATTAGCTCTCAGTGATCATCTATCACAAATTCACAATTAAGGCTGACCGGTGATATCCAATATGAATGGCACCTTCATTTTTCTACCAATGCTGTTTCTTGTACACATACTAATCATTATGTGAAATAGCTAAGCTGAAATTGACTTCTTTCCTTTCGAAATCACAACTTCATAATTTAATTCAAGATCCGGAATTTTTGTTATACACAGTAGCTATGAACTGTTTACTGCACATGTTAATGCATCAAACCTAAAATCTGTTTCATCTTAAACTTTGGGATTGAACCGTTTAGGTGACTATCTGTAGTTCTAGCTGGCTATTTCGATTTCTTAATCTATAATTCAAGAGGAAAAAGAAATATTGGCAAGGTGACTTGTAGTAAATCAATTTGCTACAATAAATTATCTCGCTACTGACTTAATAATATAATTAAGACAACTTAAGATTGTAAATAAGTTCCGAGTTATCAGGGTAAATTATCTGTGTTTTTAACATGTCTGAGCTCTGCTGGTGAGAGGTTAAAGGTGAATGAAAATGATGTCAATTGCACATATATTCTTGTACATACCATTACCTGTCAGAAATTAGCATGTAATGTTATTGAAGGATTAATGTAAATAACAAAACTGCTTACATACACATGTCAAACGTGATCAGCACAAACAAGATGAAATTCAGATTTAGGTCAAAGTCAGTACTTGAAAATGTGGTGTGGTTGGGGCTAGAAATTGTGAAAGTTTTAACACATGAACAAAGGGCTGAAACCTTAACCAATTAAGGGATCTGGAGTGGATGAAGTTCAAAAATCATTCAAAAATCCCCCATTCTCCTTACCATAAATATTGAATGGTCCCTTACTCTACTTTTAACTGACATTTTGTACTTCATGTCCAATTTCCTGTCAAAGTCATATTTTATCAAAATCCTATTTATCAAAATCATTTTTATCAAAATGTAATGATTGTTTTTTGTTTTTATTTTTCTTCACAGAGGTGCGTTTCATGCTGCGAAGGCTCACAGTGCAACTACCACGTACCCACCAATGAGACAACAGCCATTTTTTCTACAATCACGCCGTATAACGGCTCGTCTAGGTTACAAACATTTTACAACTCCACATCTGTGCTAGTTTTCTCCATTTTATTAGTTCTTGCCAATTCCAGAATATTAGAATTATAGTACGCTGACAAGATTGAATGTTTTTCTACATGTTTCTTATGGAGGATAAACCACTGCATTGAGATCATTCCCACCCACTATTTACTGTCTTCTTGGTGATTAGGTAATTTACAGAGTATAGTGATTTTTTTGTACACAGTGGTGTGCAAAAGTTATTTTCAGGTCATTCTATTTGAACTCCACTTTCAGTTCACTGGGTCAAAGGTCACTTCCAGAGTCATGACCTATTAAGGCAGGGTCACACCCAGGGTCATAAAGGTCAATGTGTTGCCATGGAGAATAGGCATATAGAGAGTGCTATAACATACAAATTATAACCTTTGTAGGCCTATATGACAAGATTCCTGCTATGGATTTTTCTGATTTTTGCACAGAAGATAGCTCTTGCATGTCCCTACTCATATCCCTTGTCAAAATTGTGTTGCCACTGCTTGAATTTGTCCTAAAAATATGAGACAATATGTGTGGGATCAAACAGCTGTGTCTACCAATGAGTTGACATATTTCTTCAAAGATGACAGCACAGTCATAAGAAACAAGTGGAAAACATTCATCTTGCTCAAAGTAGAACAGATATATTTATATTTTGTACATAGGGAATATTTTAATATTGTACATAAAAACCCAAGTTTGTAAAATATTTTGTTGTCACTTATCGATGTTTTATAATTGTAAAGTGTGTATGTTGGTGGGTGAAATGTATTAAGTGTCAATACAACGATTGTATAAAAATATCAATCTCTCTTGTAGCCATAGACAAAATTATGCAACCAATTTCACATGTTTTTTACAATCAGCATGGTATGGGTAGTTTTGGGCTTTGAATCTTGTTTTAGAATATCTTTGTTTTCCACTTTTTTTTTCAAAATGTCAAAATTATGCATATCAAATGGTATATTCGGAATCAATATGAAAAATGCATTGAAATGCGTCCAAACAAGCCTAGTCTTAGGTCCAGTGGTTTTTGAGATGGCTTCCCAAGTAATCTGCAGTCACATGTGGTGCCATTTTCAAAATCACTGATTTTGTGATTGTAACCTAAATAGTCTAGCAGGATTGAAAAGGTTGAATGTGAAATATACAACCATCTAAGTAGAGAATAAGGTCATGATTTTTGATAACCGTTGACTACTCTTTACACAAATAGGGGGGGTGAAACCAAGGCGATACCATTATTTAAGTGAATAACGGGCCGGAGGCTGAGTTCTTCCACATCAAAAAAATGGTGCCTCCGGTTTCAATTTGTCGTAAAGAGTACCATTCTCAAAATCATACCTTTTTATTAGCCTATAATATAGGCTATTGTCCCCATCACGTAGCAAATTAGAGTAGGAACCCAAATTTCTCTCATAAACTAGTCTCTCTTGTCTGTCCATTCTTTTAGGGGAGGGGGGGGGGGGGGGGGGGGTGAACTCGCAGGTAATGCAAGTAATGACATTTCTTTGAAAGTTATGTTGTGGATTTTGAAAATTCTGAGCAGATGTTGCGTTTGGGGCATTTTGTCGCCTTTTGTTTTTTGAATGAATTGTTTTGGTAGCAAAGATTATGCTGAATTGTCCCTGTTTTCTACATGTAGAATGCCTGCTGTGTAAAAGCCATGCAATTATCAATGCTTGCCTAGAGAGGCATTGCATTGGCGCCTATCTTAATAACCACTTGGTCAGTAAATTTCATGCTATCTTAGTAGATGATAGTATGTTTTGCCCGAAGGGTAGTTTTGTTACTTGGTTTTCCCACAATATCTTCCCCATGTTCTACAGTTCCATGTTCCGTGTACCATGTGTACTTTACACTCATTCCAGTTGCTCTGGAGATAGTGCTTAGTTATGCAAGTCTCATCAAAAATTGCATGTTCACACTGGTCAAAAGCGCACGAGAATAATAGTAATAGCCTTGACCTTTAACCTTGCACTGTGTTAACTTAAACAGGCCCCCCCCCCCCCAAAAAAATTTTTTCCTCTCCCAAACTTAATCAACCATCAATCAATAATGGCCTAGAACACACAGCTCCTAAGAGGGCTTACTTATCCCATCCCATGCATCAGTTTTGGTACATTTCACATCAATAATCCAATGCATGATAACCGGCATTGATCCATCTACAAATACCATTTTTAAATACTAAAACTCGACCTTTTTTCGACAGACACCCATTCCTGGCCCACAAATCACTAGTACTTTAAAAAAATTTAATATGTGAAGGGTTTTGTTCTCCTGAAACTTCTTTAACAACTGCCCTAAATTACGGACATATGTTTTATACAGAACATTATGGCCAACCATTGCAATGTATATGGGGATTAGTTCAAAACACCCTCTGCTACTATGAAGCAAGGTTAAATGGGCAACATTGTTTATTTCTTGGGAACTCGCATGATTACATCTAACCTTGTGGCTTGTCACATATTACTGAAAGTGAAATTGTTTTGCTTTTTCCAATATTTTTTATGGGATAAACAGTGTTAAAAAAAACCTAGTCCTGGTATTATAAGGGGGGTAAAATTAGCCCAATTGAAGTTCGATGGTTGAAATCGTTGTATATTATCGAGTTATATTGATATGTATTTAGTAATTTTGTATTAAGTGCCCATTTTACAGTACTCTGTTATCACACACAAGTCATATGTTGACCAGTTGACAAAAGCACAGGATATTGTCCTTGGGTCAAGTAAATTGCCACCACCGAGGTTGGACCATGGACTTCAGAACTACTTTATTCAGTGATATATAAACCTTTGCAAAGAGTGATTACTACAACAAATTTTATAATGTAGTCTTAGAATTGGACAATAATGTTAGTGTAAGTGAAACTACAGGTGAAGTGGGGGGGGGGGTGGGGGGTTCTCAACCCAAATGACCAAACGAGGGACGTGCTACAGACATCAGTCCCATTTTCTGCCTTCTGGAATAATCAATGACCCCTTTTTTCATGGCCAATTTTGGTATACGCAATGGGAGTCGTTTTTTTTTGTTTTTTCAAAATTTTCTGAAATTGTTTGAAAATTATCCGCATTTGCCTCAATCTGAAGCCAAAATTGGTCCAAATTTGCATAATTTCAAAATTTTTACAGTGAAAATGGCAAATTTGGGGGTTTTAATTTGGCCTAAAATAATTTGCATCTCTGGTATAGCTATGGGTCCCTTTTTTGGCAAAAAATGTATAGCTTATGGGTCCTATCCAGAGGCGTTGGAGGCACGTCCCTACCCAACCATAGTTGGGACCCCCCCCCCCCCCTGGGGGTTACGTACGGTAAGGGAACAATTAAGAGAATGAAGAAGTTATGATTACTCCTCGCCTTAAAGTTTTTGTAAACAGATTCACACACAGATGACACTCCTGTTGCAGTCACATGACATGTCTTACCGATTGAAATCTCAACTGACTTAAAATATTTACCAAGCAAACATATTTGCTGTTCCTTAGACGTTTGAAAACAAAAGCAAATAAACAGGTTTTCCATAACAACAATATTGATTTAAAAGTCATTGACATTAAAATTTGCCATATTTGGTGTTTCGGTAAGTTAAAAACTACATTAATACACTGTAATGTCATAAAGTTTACATAGTTGCTCATTGAATAGCCCTTTCCCTTTGAAGTACTTGTCAATGAAATTAATTTTAAAAATTTACTAAGGCCCGGTAATATTTTTGTGAGTTCACAACAATATTAAACATGACCAAAAACATGACAATTAGTAACTCATCTTTACTATTGCACTGATTAAAGGCGATTTGTATTTCTATCACATAAAAATAAATTTTTGGATGTTCATTTCAGGGGTGAATTAATACTCTGGTATGCATGTATAAAGATGTAAAAAAAAACACCCGGCTTTAAAAAAATGGGACGCCCTTTTCTGAAAATTTTAAAGTGACCCTTTAATTAGTAAACAAGTGCAATAAGGTACATTCAGATATGCAGCCCACTTCACATCAATTAAAGGTGCATTTTGTGCTCTAACCCTCATTTTTGTTATGGTTCATTAGATATCCCGAGAAAAGATTAATTCAAAAATTTCAGTTGATGTTGGATTAGGCCGTTTTGATGTTATTAACAAATTTTTATTCACGGTGCCCCAGAGGGCAAGGCCACTGCAATATAAATTCGGTCCATTTACGAACAAAAATACCAAATGACTAATTTCTTCCAGAGTAGATCGAATTTGCAAGTATGATTAGCAACATGCTATAATATACTTTATGCCAACGGGTCCAGGTGATGTCCAATCCGCAACCCTTTAGGGGTTCAAGTTAAGGGGATTAGACTGTGGATCACGAAAAGCCAAAAAAAATGTGTTGAATGTTGTTGCGTTCAGTTATTATGATTTTCAAATAACATGGTTATAAATAAATTACTGATAAGAACAAAAAGAAGAACCCGTTTAAGTGAGCTGGAAAAAAACTAGTTGAAAAACAATAACTTGGTGCCCTAAGAGCGGATTTTATGTCAATTAAAGCATTGTGAAAACAATTATCATCCGCATGGAACTATATAGTATTCTTACTAGAGACGTATATGGAAATATTCAACAAGAGGTTTAATATATAAATAATATATAAGGGTACTTTAAAGGATGTTGTTGTTGTCTTTAAATGGCATCCATATTATAGGCTACTCCTCATTGATGCTCGGGTTCTCGTTGTTAAACAGCTTTTTTGTTAACTTTAATCCATTTGGTGATCTTATTGGCTAATACAACAAAAAGATTGCCACCACCCGAACAAAAATCAAACAACCGTTTAACCAACCCGTTTGGAATGTCAACAAACACTTTTCAACGTTGGCAGCGCGCGCGAATGTACAAAATGCAGTAACGATCGAGTGCTTTCCACCTCGCCAAATAATGTCATAACGCAGTGCGTACTACCCCGAGTTCAATTTTTGAATTTAACCCGGGGCATCAGCAAGAATTGCTTACATTTTTTTACAGCTGTTTAAGAAGTGATATTTCAACTGCATGTTATAGTGATTTTTCACAAAACTGCATTTATGCTTCATAAATGGTTGTAGTTAGAGTAAGACAATTTTATATAATCTTATCTAATCATGGTTGACATCAGTCATGCATGGCATGCACAGTTGGTTGCCTATTCGTCACGACTAACTCTCACTGAATTTCAATTAGTGATCAATGTTCTTTAAAGACGTAACTACAATACCAAAGTTGTTTCGCTTTGCTCTCAAAGTTAGAATAGATTTTCAAAACTCTGGGAGAAAACATTTGTAGATGTAATCTCTCAAGATTCTAATGGAATGATTCTGAAAGAATAGAATTTTTGGTTAAGAAATTAATGGCCTAAGGTGTGTGTGGGCTATAACGATTATGAGCTTATGGATGTCTGTGCCATTTTGCTGAATATTTTTTCACTTCCAAAGACATTTTAATACAAGATTTGTACAAACAACAATGGGTGAAGTGGTAGATTCTTGTAAATCCCCTCAACATACAAAGCACTGACGAAATGGAAGGTTAACACCGATTCCTTGCGACTTTGGTCTATCGCCAAGATGCCAACTCACACCGATTAGAAACAGCAGATATGGGCAAATAAAAGTTGGCAGCTCATAGTTAGCATGGTAAACCTATTACATACACAAGTCCATCACATCGCTACAAGGATGATTGGCAACAACTTGCACAAAATGTTAGCAACATGGTAGGCCTTATGAGATCAAGATAATGGTTGCTGCAATTTAAAAGACATCTGTCAAAACTCTGACCACTTGGATTAGCTTGGTGGCCAAGCTGTAGACAGTACAGAATACTAGTGAAGACAGTTTTCCAGTAGGTTCATCATGTTAATCTAATCTTCAAGTGCTGAAAATGCTATTTTGGATCAGCTGCCCTCGCACTGTTCCTCAGATGATTGGGTCACACAGGTTGGTGTTCCTGAAAGGAGTCTCAACATAAGCTGAAAGTGTGATGTAATAGACGAGTGAGAAAATTTCTCATGGACAGGTTTGGATTTTCTTGGCAATGCATGATAAACAAAAGATGCAAACAGATCCACATTGTGCATTTAAAGGCTGACTCAGAGATTTCCCGATGAGGGCGCACTCAATTTTCTAACAAATTGTGTTTTTGCATAACATAATGTTTGTCCATATACTAATCATTGTGTGAAATAACTAAGCTTAAATCAAAGTCCTTCATATAGAAAATAACAACTTCGTTATAAAATTCCAGATCCGGAATTTTTGTTATACACTGTATCCTATGGCACTGTTATACTGTGCATGAATATGAAAAATCTGATTCATCTCTAACTTTGGACCAATCATTAGTTCTAGGTGATTATTTTTAATTACTTTAATAAAAAAAATATTTTAAAATCTGAGTCGGCCTTTAAATCACTGAGCTATGTATTGATGTCAATGCACGCACTACGTGAGGTAAACAGATAATTTCAAGAAGTGTAAAATGTATTTGTGAACATTTACATAAACCCCAAATGTATGTCTATGTAGGAAAACACATGGCAGTCTATTTGGAGTCACCTTATCCATTTCTCTGGATTAGAGCTGTTGAGAAAGTTTCTGAGGATTGATTCTACTAGACTATGGGCATGTCCTTCTATGCTGTTGCTTTGTTGTCCCCATCGAGGGGCTAGGGGAAACCCAAGTGTAATCTCATAACAAATTATTAAAATCATATAACTGTCTGTTCTCGCATGCAAAATTGGCGCATTTTCTTGAAAATGAATAAAATGTCACTTCAATTTCATTTCCACAATAACAGTGACCAATGGACACACAGATATTCAGTTACCGGCCTGGTATGCAGTGGAGAAAATCACTTCAGATTCTTTTTCATCTGGGAGTGCAGGAACATTGTTATATTGTCTCACAGTTGAAAAGATATCGGGTGTTATGACCTCTCCGGTTTAGACTGAGTATTTTTTTCATGACGTAAGCACAAAATACTTATCCTCATTCACAAATAAATATTGAGATTCTATAGTGCATGTTCAAATAACTTTGACCATAGTTTTCATCATTTGAAAAGGAAGAAACACAAACAAAAATCATGGAAGAATGTTGCTGGGCAAGCTTTGACTTCATTTCTATTTAATTTACCACGTTTTCAGAAGAAAACTTAGTGTCAACGACCTATATTATAATGTAAACTGGTTAGTTATTGTGAAAGAGGACAGGTATTTGTCACTCAACCCGAATCGTGGAGGTGATAACACTTGGCTATAACAATGGCTCCATATACCGGGCCCATTGTAATATCTTTAGCTCACGGTTTGCTGAAGTATATCCATTGATCAATGATATTGGAAAAAATAAATTGAAGTGACATTTTATTCATTTTCAAGAAAATGGCGGGAACAGATATGATTTTAATAATTTATTATGATTTACACTTGATTTTCCCCTAGCCCTCGATGGGGACAATTTGTTATACAGTTGGTTATCACCATGAGTTAACAATACACTCATCTACCAAGGACACAGTTCAGTGGGTTGTACTTGTACATACACTGACATGAATTGACCATGTGTGATCTGGGTATGATATATCATACCCCAAAACCAGGGTGTATTTTCTAAATACATTGGTGAATGAAAGCTACTTAACCATGCCAAGGGAAAGGAGATTTTACTAGCTCATAGTGTATGGTCTTTGCCTCATAGTCTATACAGTATAACAGAAAAACATGTTTTTAATGTTAAAGCTCTGTGTTCCTCGCTGGTACCTAAATCTTTCATGTAAACTATTCTAGAAATCAAATCCAATAACAAAGCACACTTGTAAGAAGTGATAATGCAGTACTTTATTTGTCTTAACTTGGTGTATTTTTTATTGATGTTTTTTATACAATGCAATTTGTAAATAATAACAATATTAAAAAATCCTTCTAAGGAGGTGGTTTGATAAATACAATGTCATTTTTTAGAAACAATATTCCTGTTTATGTACTGTTATACACATTTGTAGACAGTGATATTTAATACATGAAATAGATCACTCTGAAGGGGATATTTGAGAAAGTTAATTGTTAGGAATTGTTTGTGACAGAGCAATTTCAGTTTTTGTTATACAGCAACCCTGCAATGATGAAATGAATTCATTGACCTCCACAAACTGGAATTGCTAACAACAGTGATTGTGTTGGAAAAATGATGATACCGACAGACCTATTGGTAGCACCAAAACAACTTGAATAATTAAAGTTGAACTCCTGATCTTATTAAGTCAGGCCATACAGGTAAAAGTCAATTTTTGCATAAAGCTCAAATCAACTTTCTGGTCATTGGCCAAAATTGAAAAAAAATTGGTTTTCCATTTTCCAGCAATCGCACTACGGGGCATACCTATGAGACGATTGTCCATACAGGACACAACATGAGATAACCCTCTGAGTAACCAATCACAAACCAAACTTCTTTACAACATGTTAGATGCATAATAATGTGAAGCGCGCCACTGATTAATATAATTAACCTTGGTTGGGTCACAATTGTTATAGCGGCTATACTAAAGCCCAGAAAGCTTGGCCCTCGCCCAAATTCTCAAATGACATTTCATTTCATTTTGCAGGACACTTGTACAAGTTGTGTTGCAATAGATCAAAGTCCATGTTAGCGATAAAATGTCAGTGGTGTAGTTCTGACATCGTCTTCAATGATATGACAGTATTAATATGCACAAGACAAAAACCCAATATTTCCCATCCGTGACATCGTTCCCTTATACCGTTTTGCTAGTGCCAATATTCCATATTCTTCATTCAATTCACAAGAGTATCGGAACTCGTGTCGCAGCGCATGGTTCTCTTGGGTTTACCCGACTGTACATGCACAACCCCGTGCAGTAATTGTGGAATAGATCCACACGACGGCATTATGCATGGTTGGAAGTTGTAATTAGCACGTCGTGTCGCGCTTGTTGGTGGTTTGGGGATTCTTTGAGTATCGCAATGGAGGAGCGGTGCCCGGCGGCAATCCTAGACTCATTTATAAATATGCTTGAGTGTCGGCAAAAGTGGTTCGTTGCTGTGTAACACCATACCACCATTCTTACAGTATCTCTGATTTGCTCATTAATGATATTGCCATTCACAAGGAAAACCAATGAATACTGCTTTTGATGCAGGTACTGTCCAGGGGATTAAGATTTCGAAATTCGATTTAAGGGGTAGGACTTTGAAAATCCAATACGGCACTTCCTAAGAGAATCAAACCAAACTGGTGTTCAAAAAAGGCAATTCAAAATGGCAGTACATATGTTGATGGTTTTCGTGTAGTTTTTTACCAAAACCTATTGCCTTAAGACATTTATATATAGCGCCATCCATGTTCGATTGTATAAACCACACGCAAGGGTTTGATGTCTTGGGCTAGCCTCGCTACACTCGGTCCAATGAATTTGTCATTTGGACATCGCAAATATTCCTTGCTACTGAGGGCGCTATATTACATGTCCATTTTTCTATGGATTGAAACAGGTGTGCATGTGTAAAGAGTTCATTCAACCATTGTTATGAATCATGTCATTGTTAAACTTGAAAACACGCAGGGTGTATTGTAGCTAGTATGTTGCCTAGCACCAAAAACTGAACTATGATGACTGTTACTTTTGTTGTGATCTTGTTGTCAACTATGGTATTTGGTTGAGTGTTTGGTTTATTATGCTTTGCAATCATGGTGGGAAAAAGTGGGGAATCTAGGACACTCCTTCCCGGGAAATTGACCATTTGGAGGGAAATTTTTTGACTTTCAGACAAAGAAATACATAAGAAATGGGTTGACATCCATGGGAATGTGATTATCTCGTTCCCAGGAAATACACATTTTTTCCAGCCCTGTGTGCAATAAAGCTGGTCTTACTGCCCCCATTCAACATTGGTTAATTAATTGCCCTTATTTTTATGATAGAATAAATTGTGAACCATGGGTACAGAAAACCTGCTTTATTTTTTACACAAAGTATATACTAAGCCATTTTTCCTTCAAAAATACAAAAAATTATTTGATATTCGCAGTGTCAAAATGGAACAACTTGTCTAAACAATAATTGGTTCTTTGATAAGTTTACATTGGTGGCAATTCTGAACTATCAGTTTTCTTTGGATCTGGAAATGTGTTGTAGTTGTGAACTTTGCGAAACGAACAGAACTCCCATTGGATTACACGCTTATTCAGTCATGCATGCATACCGTGCATAACAGAATAAAGAGTGTATCCCAATGGGAGTTCTGTTTCGTTTCGCCAAAAGACAGGAAAGCCCACCATACCCAATATAGACTGGGTCAATTTTACAGTGTCTAGTGAAACCCTGCAACTTGGGCATGTCTGGGGGAAAGAAAACCGCCTTAACTGCATAATTTCATATAGCATTCTGAGGCAGCAGAGTTCTCGAATGCAGTCCACCGGACTTCACATTGCAGTTCTTGCAAAGAACATAGTCGCGTAATGAAGTATTCAATGTAAGACAACACCCCATACAATGCCACCGATTTGTATTGTGCATGACAGAAAGTCCACAATGAATTACCAATTTATTTGCAAGAGCTGTAGTCTTAACTTTTTGTACTATTTATTGCGATGCCAGTTAAAGTCCAAACATAACTTTTTTTGGGGGCGTCTTATATGTAAATCAATCCTCATTATTCACAAGTCTTTCACTGATCAATGGTGTTGTAATTTGTGAAACCATTTGTAAAGTGGTCAACTTCCATCAATATCAAGCATTGTGAATAAATACCTTTTGTAAAAATAAAAAAAATGGTGTACTGAACTTTTTTTATATAGATGCAAATTTCTGTCCATTAAGGGGTTTACCAAAAGGAGGTTTTGAACCAATCCCATTAATGCATTGCAATTACCTACTGTACTGTACTAAAACAGTAAGTACTTGAACCAGATATAAAAAGCTTCAAGAACACAAGACATTACTGATCATGTAAAATTAAGTATTAGTGAGTAGTTACAAGTCACAATTTTTGTGTTAACACTTAAGAGCATTTATAAGGGGATCCAAAGTAGTAAATTGGAAGTGTATTTTTGTGAAAAATTTCATATACATCTTGCAACCAAGGTTGTTCAAATCCAAAAATGTGTATGATGATTCAAAAAATCATGGGTGTCATTTTAAAAATGTGTTCTTGATGAATTCTAGGGGGGGGGAAAGTTTTACACTGGTTTATACATTTGGCAAAATATAAAAGGGAGCAAAATGTGTTTTAAAGTATACCATCATGTTCAGTACCTGTCAAGGATCTCAGAAAGGTATAGTTTGCACTACATGAGTGTTATAGTACAAGAGTTGCAAGACAAAACAGGGTCAAGGTAACACTGGGGGTAAAATTTCAATTCATCGCGTTGTTATAAAACGGGCCAAATGTTTTGTCTTACTGTTACAGAAGGCGAAAATATAAAGGTCGCGTTGTCATGACGTTTTGATAATAATTAAGAGGGCAAATATGGCCGTGGTGCACACAGAGTCTATGGGAGACCACTAGTCATATCTCTAAAAGTCAAAACTTTGAAGGTGAAAACAGAATCTATATACATTTCTTATTAGTATAACCCAATGAACGATTAAAACCAGTGTCAACAAAATCGGACATTCTATAAATAAGACCTTGAACTTTCTTGAGCCTATTGTACTAAAAACAATAGGTCGTAAATTGGCAAACGTACCTTTTTAGGAAACCTTATGACAGCCGAACAGACTGGTATAAATTTAAAACAATTTAAACACTTAGATGGTTTACCCTTGTACAAATGTTGCCCCCATTGTAAAACAACCCAAGAACACATTTAAAAAATGACAACCATGATTTTCAGATTCTCCATGAAATTCTGTATGGAAAAAACATTGGTGTCAAAATTGTATATGAAAAAAATAAACAAAAACCATCCATACTTTCCCCATGTTATAAGGGACCCCGCCTCTGAAACCTCCGAAACCACTTTGCCGGTGGATTTTTTTACCAAATTCTAGTCATTGATGGGGTACATCAAACAAGACCACATAACAGGAAAAAAATAATCCCTTGTACTGATTCAAAATGGCGGTCCAAAAAACGATTTTACACCACGCACCCAATCCCCGCCAAAAAAATGAAAAAACACTGCCATAAAATTTAGTTCATAATAGGAGAAAATAAATACATTACCTTAAACTTATTATTTGACTATGAGCAAGGTGGTCATCCATGACTTGATATTTTTGGTATGTTCCATCTACACTGAAGCATGAAATGACACTCATCCATGCATTGCTTTCCCAACAGCGGTTCCACACACACATCACGCAAACGTAAACTGTACACATGGTTATTAATGTGAACTTAATAAAGGCATTGCAATCGGTGGCCATGTTATTTACTTTTAGATGAATAGTGCATTTCCCCCATGTGTGACCTTGACTATGTGACCTTTGCCTCATTTAGATTAATGTAATGAAAGAGAAAATGATGAAATTCCAAACAAACTTCTTGGAGACAAAGGAAGGGAACAGTCTCATGAATGATACAAAATTGCGGAAATCGCCGACCCAATTTTTTAATTCAACGTTTACTATGTCATGGTGTGTAATGCAGTCTTTTTTCACCACCTCCAAGGGGGAGTTTAAGAATCAAGAATTTGATGTTTTTTGTTTATCGAAGGCCCTATTCCACTGCTAGGGTATGTTAGGGATTACCTATACTGTTACAGAATGCAAAAATATTAATTTTCAATTTTCTGATTTGGCTAATCAATGATAGTGGCCTTTAATAGAGACTGCATGTACTTACTTTTAGTTAACACTAAAAAACTGTACGTCTTGTCGACAATACTGAAACAAAAGTATGGGCATCAAAATGATAGAGAAATCGGAATGATGCATACAACTATGATAAGTTATTTTAAACAAACAATTATAAAAATAAGAGAGATTGAGATATCAAGGCCAATATTAACCAAGTTTGGACTATAGTCTTTACACAGTGTTAATTGCAAGACTTTGTATTTTTATAGTGTAAAACACAGAAAACATGCCTACTTTCTTTAGACAAATACAACAAAGTTGACTTTACTCAAATCTTTCAGTGACAATCCCAAATAGGACTCATAATAGAATTGGATACTGTACCAGTCGTGGAATAATTCCCAGGCAAGCCGTACCCAGCAATATTACGCTCTACATGTGGCAGCATCATTTAACATAGAAACACTTCTGAAAGGACTCTTTCATATATTTAAAGGTGCAACGAGCGATTTCAAATTAACAGGTCCCCTTAAAAATGTAAATTCTGATTTTCCACTGGTGCAACGCCTTCTATAAAAATATCACCTCTGAAAGGATTTAAGCCGGAACTGGGTTTTTTTGGTACAAAATTCTGAAATTTCATATTTCCTATAGGGCAAATAGGAAATTCAGCCTGTTTTCTACTGAAATATAAGCATATACAAAATCACTTTTGTTTTCATTTAACGTTCTTTTTCAATGGGGGTGAAACCCCATTCCAAACCCATTCAAAATCAGTCGTCCGTGCTGGGCTT
>JAMKCH010085665.1:0-84049 GCA_023653785.1 Ophioderma brevispina
TCTTTCCTGAGTTTGGGCCACAGAAATGAATCAAAATCTATCGGAGTCCCTTACTAATCCCCAAGTGTCCAACGCATGGGTACATTGCAAGGATCTGAGTACCTCTTCTGATAACATTTGAGGGGGACAACTGTATTTTGATGACACTCTCCAGTCATCTTCAGCCGACACATCTGGAGGGCTTTGCTCATGCAAAAGGCCATTTCTTTGAAAAGCACACAGGAACTGTTTGAGCTTCCTGTTTGGACAATGACCTTTCAATAAATTCAGTGAGTTTTGATTCTTTTCTTTGCTCCTTCCTCGATCCACTTGTTTTTTGTGATCGGATCAGAATTGCAATCTCTAACTTCACCTAATACTGAACTGTCCATCAGACTTTGAGAAAAATGTATCATCCAATCATAAAGATTTCATTCATTTTTCCTTTTGTTTCTTTTGGTGTTTGTTTGGGTCTGTGGTGGGTTCAACCACTCTGTTCTCTCTTCTTGTGGAGATTGGTTTACTCATAGCCTTGTAACAGCACAGGCAGGGAAAAGATTTTTTCCTCTTCACATTCACTTTGACACAAGTTGTGGACACAATTGGATCTGGTATTACTTTAACTCCAGCTAATCATTTCCCAGTAAACATGGACACACGGCGATTGGCAATTAGCCCGAACCCTACAGTGACTGTTCCAGAACAGGGTCCGATTTCAAGTTAATTTGGTGGAGAGGCACTTTTGAAAACGCCATCCCCACCACCTTTAATCATACATCATTCTGTTTATGATTTTTCTGAAAAGGGTAGTGCAGCTTCACAGAATTGAAAGTTTGAGCAGCAACCTGTGTCCCCGCATAATTGGTAATATGTTGTGGGTTCGTTTCATGCACAAAATTATTATCTATACTTCTTACCTATTTAAAAATGCAAATTAAACACACACCATCTCAGGTTAAACTAACGTTCAAAGTTCACTGTTGGGTGCGCACCCAGTCTCTTGTAGAATCAGGTTCCCACATTAAATCTGGGCGACAACAAATCTGTGCTTGGTAACAGTTCAACTAAGTTTCCGCGAAATCGCAAAAGTCCTTTTGGGGGTCTAGACGCGGCCGATTATTTATAGACTCGTAGACTTGGAGAACACTGGAAGTATAACTGCAGCGTGATGGCTAACACTTGTCCATACAGGTACTCAGGGCATTAAAGGTGAATGTCCAGCTGGTACAGAAGCAATGTCCCTGCTGGGATTTTAATGTTAACCTTTGCTTTTTCAATGGCACCAAATTTGCCGACGATTCTGACAACTTTTCAGAATTAATAATAACATTGATTTTATAAATCAAATGTTAGGAAAAAGGTCTCCACCTTCTGTTTTGAGAGGTCTACACTCTGTGAAATTTCTTGTCAAACGGGGCAAGGAAGAAATAACTTGCAACAGATTTGTCCACAATTGTCCACAGCAAAGTTCCCATGATGCAACACTAACAAGCGAAGACAAGTCGAAACTTCACAATCTTCCTCAGGTCGCTGAAACATGTTTAATAATAGGATTCCACAATCTTCCACATCCGGCCTGAACTATTTTTGACATAACATTACACAAAGTCTATTGTCCATCAACAAGTGTGCAATCTTGCTTCCTATAGGTACAAGAACCTCGTCCACTTCTTAGAATGACGATGAAAAGACACTGTGATCATATTGTCCTCGATAAATGCGGTGCTTGCTGACATGTTCTTCAGGATGATTCACACACTAGTCAATTTAGAACTAGGTTCAATAGATAAGTCAGCTATGCACAACCCATTGCAGTTTCATATTTTCAGTTCTCCTCACTCATAATTTATATGATTAAATTTAAACATGTTGTAAGACACTAAGCAGTGATTTGCTAAATCAGAAAATCAAAGGAAAATCATCAAAAATCAGATTTTTGATGTAGGTAACAAGTACAGTATCTAAACGATACCCTTGCAAAGATAAAGACAGAAGCAACCTAATTAAGGACCGAACAGAAATTTGTCATACTGTTCGTTCGGGACATTATACTACAACACGTAATGGAATGGGAGATTCGTATCTTGGAACACTGCCGTTTTCTCCCTTTTCTAGCTCAATTCTTCAGTTGGAAAAGGTAACTTGAGAACTCTACAGACTTATCCTTACTTTGAAGCCTATTCCTGAAAATTTCAAATAGTTTTCCAAAATCACTGATACGTGTCTTAATACAAACAGAAAATAATATAATAGTTGGGGGTCTGCACATACATGTAACTTGTTTATTTCTGTTGTTTTTGTATTTAATAGCGGCCCAATCTTCAGTGGCATAGGGGAATTATAAAGTTGATTAATATATGACTCACCACGTGACCTATGGGCGCTACCATAACAGGTGGAACCCAATAGAATAGCATTCCAGGACACCTGTTTAACAGAATTGTATACCCGTTTAGGTACATGGCCCTCCCATGCGCGCGCAAATTCAAGCTCCATGAGCTCATTGATTCCGTACTTTCTGTCGCTTTATTATTAGTTGCAAGGAAATCAAATGTTGACCGCAAACTAATTGGACCATAAACATGGCGTTGTTATACTAGAAAATGATGAGAGACTAACATATCAAAAGTCTAGACGTATTAAGAAAACTGGCTTTGCAAGGAGGCAAGGTTGTACAGGCGGAAAATATTAATGAAATGTAGGAATTTTACCAACTTTTGGCCATATCCTAACTTTAAAACGCGTAAAGTTTGCCTTTTGGGTTATAGTTTAATAATTATAGGGAGTAAATGTTCAAGGTCTTCCTGGGGTAACTTTTCAGAATGCTCCGATCCTTTCAAATTGGTCAAAATTCTCACATATTGACCCAAAGGACCAGGAACATATATACTGCACCCATTGCACCATTGTGTCACGTAATAGAGGTTCAAAATGTAACAATTGATCACATATCCTATGGGGTCGTTAATACTTACCATCTAATTTACATACTAAAATGTCAAATGCAGAGCAAATATGTATTTTCTGTTATAGGAGGATATGATCAGATGAACAATTTGAGATAATAGTTTCGTCAAGATCGGAGCACTCTGAAAGAATTACCCCAGGATGACCTTGAACCGTTATTAGCCTATAATCCTGAAACTAATGACCGTAGATATGGCAAACTATACCTTTCTTAATCCTCATAATCAGATGAATAAGTTGGTGTAGGTTTCAAAACAATTAAGAACTGTTTTACTTTTGACCCCTGAACAAAACTTTCCCCCATTTTGTACACTTTCCCCATTTTGGATTTTTCTAGACTTTTGATACATATCTGTGACAATTTAGGAGTATGACACACAAAAGTGTTTCTGTTGCAATTATTTTAGGTCAAAAACAACTTCTTCAATACATATAGTGATAATTTAATATAACACATTTTGTGTAAAGGAGCGGCTCGTAAAGACAATATCAGTGATTTGAAAAATATTTGAAATTTGCAGGATAGCTTCAAGTGTAGGATAAGTCTGTTGATTTCTCATAAGTTACCTTTCCAGCTGTAGAATTAAAAGAAAAGGAAGGACTGAAGAAAACGGCAGTCGTTTCCAAGATACGATATCCATTCAATTACGTGTTGTAGTACGGTTCCGTCTCGGACAGTATTACTAAAATATCTGATTCGTACTATTAGGTTGCTTCTGGTATTACATTGGCAGGTATGTTAGTGTATCTGTACTTGTTACATACATGAAAAAATATGATTTTTTGATGATTTTTTCGATTTGCGGATTTAGCAAAGCACTGATAGTGTCTTTAACCTCCTCAAGGCTTTTTTTTGGATTACAAATATGGCCGTCAGTGCTTCAAGTAAACGGAGCCCGGTTACCAATCCAAGTTAATTGGCCATACGAGTCGTAACTACCAGAAATTAATATTGCATAGAGAGAAATTTCCAGCAATAAACCAGGCCCTATTTGAAATTCCTAGGTAAAATAAATAGCCAATCACAGCTTCAGTTTTTAGATGGTTTAATTACATTTCTCTTAGGAGGAAAATGAATATTATACATTGGCCTATAAGACGTAAGAGTCATAACTACCCGAATTTCCTCGAGGAGAAATTCAATTTCTCCTAGGAGAATGAAATTTCTCACAAGGAGATATTCAGTCAAAAGGGGAGCTCTCATTGGCCCGAATTTTTAGGAAAGAATTAATGTCAAAAGGAGCGCTCGACGCTCTCATTGGTTAGAGTTCTCCTTGGAGAAATTAATTTCCCCTAGGAAAAATTCCAGCCAATGATAGCCCTCCTTTTGGCTGAATTTCTCGTAGGAGAAATTTCAGCCAATGAGAGCTCTCCGTTGCCCTTAATTTCTCCTAGACAATGCTAAAAGAAATTGATTAATTTCTGCATGGATAAATGAAACACTTATGACCGGGCGGCCAGAATATAATTTCACCTAGGAGAAAATTGCAAAATTAAATTTTACCTGGGAGAAATTGATTTTTTCCTAGGAGAAATTAATAATTTCTTCTAGGAGATCCAATCAGATTCAATCTTTTAGAAATTAGATCTATAAAGAGTGTTGCTTTGTCATTGGCTGGAATTTCTCCTAGGAGAATTTCTGGTAGTTATGACTCGTATGGCCAATGATATAATCCAGTGTATTAAGATAAGTGCAATAAATCCAGAGCGTTGTATACAGTGTTACGCCAGCAAACATTTCTTCTCTTTTTTTTGCAGATTATAATTAGTAATTAATAATTTTGAATAAATAATAACATGAATAACAAAGAATATTTTGTTCACCCTGTATACCTATTGCAAGCATTGTACTCTATAGAAAGTATATATTTTCTGGCGGCCCTTTTCAACGAAATAAGGGAGGGGTCATTATTTACGCCAGGGGGGAATGAAGGATTTGAGGGGGAACCCGAACATTTTTTGTAAGAGAGAGGGGGGAACGTGAAATTATTCATCAACGAGAGAGAGGGGAACATGAACTTTTAAATGGGGAAATCGGCATGATCAAGGGGGGAGTGTGAAATTTTTGAACGGAAGCGAGGGGACCCGCGAACATTTTTGCCGAAAAAAGTTGAAATCCTCCATTGTACTCTATAGAAAGTATATATTTTCTGGTGGCCCTTTTCAACGAAATAAACGCACACCATTATGGTCCATTAAGGGTACAATGCAATTACGCCCAAGTACCATAAAGAGACAGTTGGTCGATTTTGCCAATTAAACCATGCTGATCTTTTGGACAATTACTTGCTTTTACTTTTGTTTTGCAGGTACTAGGTACAAGTAGTAATGGCTTCAAGAATATTCAGGAGCACAAAGATAGGCCTGCGTTTATTTGTTACTAAAAATCACATGACTTGCCAGATACACAATCAAATGTTATCAAAGGCCAATATATCAACCACTCTGTGCAACAACATGGCAAATGATGGAATGAAGGAATTATTATGGAAACGGTCATCCTACAAATATTTCCTTCCAATTCAGACTCGGTGGCCCGATACTGACCAAAATGGACATGTTGGCAATGTCGTCTACAACGCCTTTTTAGATTCCATCATTGGCCACTACCTCATGTACAACTGTGGACTTTACACCGACGTGCGCACTTTAAAAATCGGCGCTTACATCGTGGAAACTCGCTGCACATTCAGAAAACCAATCTGCTTCCCCGAAGTTGCTCTGGTAGGATTGGTGGTATCGAATATTGGACGGACAAGCGTTCAGTACTCCGTGGCTGTATTTGCAGAGAAAACTGACCACAGGATGCCTCTGTCAGCCAAACCACAGGTATTCGCTGTTAACAAGGGATGCATGGGCCAAGCCATAGACTTCCCTTATCACCAAGATACAGCTTGTGGCATTGGACAAAGTACTCAGGTTTTTGTTGACCCTTCCACAAATAGACCAATCCAAATATCTGATGTAATCAAGGCGGTTTTCGAAAAGACGCAAATGGATATCACCAAGCCTAAAAATAAACTATGAAGAAAAATCGTTTTACATAATTACGATATTTCTTCAGGATCAAAACAAATACATCAAATACAAAATAATAATCTCAAAACAACTATGCGCGAATAATTAACTTCTTTTGAGTAATGGAGAAAAATCCGGGGGGCACTTGTATTCAAAGGTGGATATGATGCGTGAACAAGAAAACGCGTAAAAAGGGTGTCTTTTTTCCAACAAGCGATGTACGCGCGTACATCGATTAGGGTGTCAAAAACAGCAAAATATGGAAAAAAGGGTATTTTTTTCGAAACCCTGAATTTGTGATGTAAGCGAGTTCAACATGATTAAAAATATTGTAATTTTGAAGTAAAGCAACATGGGCAAAGCCAGATAATAAGGGTATATTATCAGCACAATGCATTGCTTACATGTTTAGGGTGGCAAAACTGCCAAAAGACTTGTTTATGTAGAAAAAACAGACAAAAATGCTTGTATTTAGGGTGCATTTCGGAAGTCCATGTTCATGCATCTTATCCAACCTTTGCGTACAACTTCCCCCCCCCCCCCCCGGGGAAGAAAAGAGAAAAAATGTAGGATGAAGAAAGCCTCGCATGTGACCGCAACTAGCGAAATTTACTTAGATATCCAAATAAAAAATCTTGATTGTAGCAAATACTAGATAACGGTTGAAACTAGGGTCACAAAATTGTATCTTAAAGCACTGTAAGTTCAGTTTTTCCAAATTCAAAATGCCCATTTTGTCCCAAATTGCTAGGGTAGGTCATCTCACACGGTATATTACATTCTTGTGAAAAAACAGGAAACTTCAGCATTTTAACAAGGTCTTGAAAATGCCATTTCCGGATGTTTTAACTGAAAAGTCGGATCCCGACTTTTAGTAGTAAACATAACATAAAAGTAATAATTCTTGACAAATTACGGCGCGTTACGCATAGCCACTTAAAGGAGTTTTTACTACAAAATTTCAATACAACAGTGCAAAAATGGACTTTGATGAAAATTAGGGGGAACGATTTGTTTTTATTGTGGGAAGAGAATCATGATGTGGCTTTTCATTGTTCCCATCATCGGGAAATAAAAAAGTGAAGGGTTCGTTTATTGTGCAAGCTTTGATAGTGGGCGGCAAGACAAATTATGTATAGTATCTAAAAATTCCAACTGATGAAAAATGAGAATTCCCTTTCCATGGGTAAGTATGGAGCAATTACAAAATATTCTGTACTTTCATGTGCAATGATATTTTAATTATCAATCAATCATCATGTTTGTGTTGGATTGTTCGTAATTTTTCCCACTGCTTTTGTTCCTTCATCTTCTCTTCTGTGTTGAGTAGTTTTTGGGTTGATAGTGTCACATGCCACTGTTTGGTAGATCCCCGCCAGGCTACTTTTGTCGTCCCTTTATGTTTTGTACCTCTAGTGCAAATGATACGGACTATACTTTGCAGCTATGATGCTTCTTGTATTTTCTGGGTGGTTATTGGATAGTTTTTAATCAATACATAGTGGCACAATTTAATGTTTTATTTTTTATGTGTATGTTTTGATATGTTTTAGCGGGCAAATAAAAATGAAATGAAATGAAATATCCCGTCAATTGGAGGGAATGTTAAGAACGTAGTAAAGAGCCATTTTCAGGGTTGTATTTACTAGTAATCGTCGTGGTACGAATTTAGTGTCGAATCTGATTGTTTGGTCAAATTGAGGTAAAGTGATTCTGGTTGCAGTTATGTACTCTTTAATTGTACCCAAAAATAAAAGTGAACTTACATCTCCGAACCAAAATAGCCGCAGTCGAATAACACGCATGTGTATAAAACGGGTCACAAACAATCCGACTACGTATGCGTAGCTTTGCGGCCAACTATCTCAAGCACACAGATTAAATTGTGAACGAATACGTATTCGCTGGGACAAAGATGGCTACTTCAGTGATCAAAATCGATAATAGGGCTATCAAGATTAAGGCAATCGGTTGAAATTTACCTTTCTATACTTCTTGACGGATTGGTCATGTTATTACATTTTAATTTTGGTTTTAATTATGTACTGTATTATGAAACTACGGTCTGTGCGTCGTGAAAAAAGAATATCCAAGTTTTATAGGTTGTAACCATTTGTACAAATACGCCAAATTTAGGGGGGGGGGGGGTCATTAGTGACCATCTCGCCAACTATGTATTAACAAGGGGAGGTACGTTATCCCACCAGGTACAATAACTTCCTATCTGGTGCTGACAAAAACCCGTTGGCTAAAAAATTGCCGTATAGTCTTTCCATAAATGATTTCAAATCCTTATGCTAATTTTGGCGAAACCAATGTGAAGGTGGCACCCTCACCGGTTAGCGTCGAAGTCGATGGGTGGTAGGGGTCTATTACCTCTCTTACCCATTATGAAATATACAGGCATTTGATTAGTCAGTTTACTGCCCATATTCTGCACAAAATGAGCCTATATGCATTTTCTTATCATTTATTTTCATTAATCCGCATACCCAAAATACACATAAATAGGCATATTAACTTAAAACCGATACAAACAAACAAAAAAATAAAATCAGTTTTTTAGATTAATAGAATAGAAATAAAGGTGTTGTAGTATCAGAAGGTAGTCAATTGTATCCTGGGGCGGGAAAAAATAAAAATATGGGCGCCATTAATTAGTTTTTCCGACCTCGAGGACATATTCGCCTATAAATGACACTGCCCTTGACCCTGTAGTATTAGTTCATTTGTTTAAATATGTGCACTGTATGGCTCTGAAAAGGTATATGTTGATTAAAAACTAGTCATTTTCCATATCATTTGGGGCCAAAAACCCGCATGAAAATCCCAATATTCCATACCTTTTTTTATGCAAATTCATTTTCATTTTATACTTGATGGGTGTCTGTGGGAAATTTGAATACTTTTGCCAACTTGTGAACTTTAACGTCATTGTGACGCCATACTAGGTTATGTTGGAAGAAGAGCAAACGGTGGACCAATGCTATCAACGGGTATACCAACATCGAACTCATCTATTGCTTATATAAGGAATTCTCGGGTGTTTAACACCCCAACCCTTAGTAAACAGTGTTACAAAATAGACGTGTAAAACATATTGCGAAAGTTTTATTTCTTGATGTTAACTTGGATATTTTGCAAAGTAAATTACTTAATAATACTACATCAGTTTTAAAAAAAAATAGCCTTTCAGGAACAATTGATATTTCTTGGAGGTGTGTAGAAGCGTTAGTGCCCTCTAAATGTTAGATTATGTTAGATTTATGAATATATTACCCATTTAATTGATTACTGCGTTTCAGTTTGCTATATATTTTAAGCGTGTTCCATTCTTACACGATGGACCTATCTCGTCTGCAAAAATTTAGCGACGAGCACCTGACCCCTTTTATCCTCCAAAATCTTTGAGTTATGAACCCTTCCAGTATTCCATTTTAAATCTTTTCTGAGCTCAATTTTTGCACAGTTCTCGCCAATATTTTTGTGTGTACAACCTGCATCTTATTTATTCATTTTTATATAACATGCACCTACAATGGGTTGTGTTTCAAATATTTACTCTTGAAATTTATGTTTTTTTCTGCAAAAATGTGTAAACATATTGGGGACTACATTAAAAAGATATTATTTTTAAGGAGCCCAATTTGTAAGAGGTTGAATTTTCTGATTCGTTGGTTATCGTGGTCAGTCTGCGCTATATTTACAACGACGATAATGCAAACAGTGAATGTTTCCCACTTTAACCGCTTATGGAAGTCGTTTGATACAAATTTGCATGGTTTGGCACCATAACCAACAATGCAATAGACATCATCATCATCACATCATTCATCATCATCATCAATAATATCATCATCATCATCATCATCGATGCGTAGCATCATGGTCGTCGGCAAGCTCGATGTTTCCTGATTTAATAGTTATTGCCACCATCATCACCCACCATCGTTATCTTATCATTCGTGGAATCATCGGGCCATCATCATTTAAAAGTAAATTAAAAACCCCGTTAGCTATAGTAATCTCACCATATCCATACCAACATTAGAAATCAACGGGTTAATGCAGTCGAATACGTATTCGACTCCTTAGGGCACAGCGAATCAAACATTTGGGGTTTGCCAAAACAATCGAACCACATCAGTGGCCATTTAATAAGAAATCAGTTGTTTATTGGTATTTAATACTGTAGTCAGGTAGTAACCATTATAGTTTTAACATACACAATTAACATGCCATTTCCTTTTATTTCATTTAATTAGACGCATTCATAAAGGAAATCAAACTTTCAAAACGCCGTTTTCTCAGAACTAGCAGTTATGCTGATTCTACACTATGCAGAACCAACGACGATATGAAATGAAAGAGAATGTCTGCTTAAGTTTGTTCCAGTAAGTTTGCATGTGTATGCAGGTGTATCGCAAAGGTTATTTACTAATTAACTTGATATTTCATATATATTATTAGAAAATGTTAATTATCATTGATATCTTCTTCTTCTTCTCCTTGTATTAAAGGTACGGACGTTCAAATTTCTTTTTAAATCTAGACCAAGGACAACACCAATAATGATAAAAAAAAGATTTTATTACTTTGCAAAATGGGTCCTGAATTTTGCAAATAATTGCGGTGGTAATTTCGATTTGTGCCATATTTTTGGATTTTCACTTTACAACAGGGCCAGTGCGTTGAACAACAAATCCAAAGAGAATCAGCTTGGAATAGGTTTATAGGAAAGCTTCCATAATTGGGTTTCGCGGCCCATGTCCACTGCAAATCTTTAGGATTAGACCAAAAAAACTGCAAAAAATACCAAAAAATCAGCTCAATGAAAATTGAAACCCTACAGAAAGATTGGAAGGCCGGTAGGTGAGCTTACTCATCACACAGGAGCCACGGCAAAATTATTTCTTGAAATTGAAAATTGAGAAATATCTAACATGGAAATCTATTATGTATGGGCTCCCTGAAAGGTGTTTGTATAGTTGTAATTAACACTGCAATCGAGAGTCTCCCAAATTAGTTAATCTTTACAAAATGGGGAAGGAAAAAACGTATGGGCACTTGACCCCTCTATTCCAAAAAGGGTACTCTTCACATTCTTAATAAGACCGCGTCCTAAGTGGTTTCCTCCGAACCTTTAAGTCCGACATTAAATGTACATCTCAAAAATCAGCATTCCAAAAAAAACTCGTTGACTTATTTTTTAATTTTCAACGTAACAAGACAAGAAAGTGAATGGAACGTTAGTTTCATTTTGGCCTATGGGCATCATGCCTGCGTGATTGTTCTCCAGGCTCCTTGCCTTTTTAAGTATATATTTTTATATGGGCCTATTCTATTGTAGTGTACCAATATTAGGCCCCAGTTGTCTTGGTTGTCAGTATATGCTCAGTTGTCTTGGTTTTTTGTTTAAATGTTTTACATCTTTCTTTATTTCTAATATGCATATTATATAAACGCATGAAAATATTCCTGATATTTTCTTGGTGGAAACTGTATCACGTGACATAAAGGTCGTTTTTCTGTTCACCATCAGTATCCACCGGGGTCAACGGTCAATAGTCGGCTTTTGATGGGCGCTTTTGGACGGCCGGTCAATAGTTCGATTTTGATGGGAAACTTTGAACCGGCAGTTATGCGACCCCGGACTAATGGGAGCGCAACTTCTGATAAATTAAATTCATGACGTGAATTAGGTTGAGTAGTACTATAACATATTTTATTTTTAATATTTTTTATGTAAACTTGATGCTGTTTACCACCAATAAAATGACAAAATATTTTCAGCGTTATATAAAACAAATTATTTAGGCTCTTTATTCGGCAATCGCGTGACAAGATATCGCCATCGGTGATGCAGACCCGTGGGCATACTATTCCCTCGACCTCGGTCTCGGGAATAGTAGGCGCACGGTCTGCAGTCACCTCGGGCAAATATTTTGTACCATTCCCTCATGAGCAGTAATATTTGTATATATTGACTGACTGAATAGGATTTAATATATCTGCATTGCCAGGATGAGTGGGGAATAAGTTTAAAGACCAGACAGAATGCGTATAAAAATGTTTAACTTCTATTTTTGACCTTGCCACAATAGCATATACCTTAAGCTCCGAGTTCTATTTTACGGATACAACTTTTAATAGAGAAATTTCATTTGCGGTACAGGACCATATCCCCCTACAATTCAGCTGTTTGTATTCTTATCCTAGATTCTGAAAATGTGTTGCATTTCTCAGCTTTCCATTAGAAATAAAAGTGATGAATATGTTAAACACTGCATCGACTCTAGATTGGATAGAGAGCGTGATTGGAGTAGAAAGAAATCAGTGACCGTCCAATGTGATAACATTTTTAAAGTTGTTAGTAGCGAATCTAAGAAACTCTCTTGTCAAAAAACTTCCGCAAAGAAAATTTTGTCTAATTCAATCTCAGAATTTTGGCACAATCACGTCCGCTCTCTTGCAGTTCAAGGTAAATTCTATGATTTGCTCTCTAAAGAGGCGTCCTGCACACAGTGGAGAAGTATCATTTTTAACCTCCCATCGAGAGTCTGTAAATTTTTAGTTAACGCGCTTAGCGATTCTCTTAACACCAGAGTTAATCTTGCCAGGTGGGGAAAGGACATCTCTAATAAAAATCTATCCACTGTTGTAACAAAGAGACCCTTAACCATGTTCCTCAACACTTGCACTGTTTTTCTTGATCAAGTCGCTATACGTACCGTCACACAGTTGTATTAATATTGTTCCATCCGCCCTCGAGTTGGTTCTCGCTGAAGTAAATGCCACCATTTTTCACGATTCCTGGCGAGCTGGCTTCGCCGTTGGCACCACAATACGGACTAATGCTCACCCAACCACACTCATTCTGACCTGGTAAATATTCTGGAAGAACTTAGGAAACTTCTTATTGTTGACTGACCGCTCCTTCTGAGCATTGTATTGACAGGGCTCACCAGTTCAAGGTCGACAAGTATGCCTCCTCATTCTGATTTCAAGAAAATGATTGTCAGGTCTCCTTTGTTGCTCGTGAAATTGGTTCCAGAGGGTTCATTTTGTAATAATATTCTCAGATTGAAAAGTCTTCTTACGGCATTCAACTCTTGCTCGTTTCAAGGATTTCCGCGATCAAATTTCTAAACTTCAATTATTGCTCCAGTGCGTAGCAAAGAGGGGGGGCAGGGGGCCGCGGCCCCCCCCCCCCAAATAATTCTTTCGTCGGTTGAGATGAGCCCGGCGGTTCACTTGGAAAATTCAGGTCATGGCACTTGCTAGGCCGGATTTTCGACAAGTATAGGTTTAAAGTTCAATGGGACAGCCGTTGCTGTGCGACAAGTAATTTTAAAAAATAGTACAAAATTAAGCCCTTCCGAAGACATTTAAAGCAGATAAAACCAAATGTTCAGGGGGATTTGCCCCTCGATCCCCACCGGGACTCGCCCTGGACGCACAACAGGGCCCTAAGCGGGCCCCTTGGACCCTACCCATTTCTGTCGGTTGAGATGCGACACTGGCCCCCCCCCCCCCCCCCCCATATGAAAATCCTAAGCTCGCCACTGATGCCTCCTTTGTTATTACATGCTAAAGAGGAAAGGTCCTGGGATCAGTGCAATTTGCTCCATACTAACTGTTTTCTTAATTTTTAATATTTGTTAACTGATGTGTTTTTTAAATTATGTTATGTATTGTGTGCCTGACATGGCCGTAATGGGCTGTCCTGGGGTTTTTATGGTTATCCTTTATTGGTTGACTACTTGATGTTTATGTTTGAATAATAAAGTGATACATAATAAAGTCAGGTTGGAGAGTGAGCCAATTTCAGCGTGTATGAAAAATGTAATTTCAAAATGGATTTTATGCGTCTATTGGGGTTAAAAACCAATATATTACCTCCGTGCTGGGTTAAATTTGGAAACAACCTTTCTGTTTACACTGTAACAAATATTTTAAATTTAAGATTACGAACATCCGTTATCCGTTTAATTAAACACTTATGTATATATTTCTTAAGTTTTACAGAGCTTGGGAATGTGTGGGAATAAAAAAGCGCTGATGACACCCCAGCTACTCAGTAAATGTTACATTGTGTAACTGTATTTAATGTTGAAATAGTTATCCTTTTACTTTTATTTATTAATAATTATCATCGTTTTAATTGTATTACCACTTTTTTGTAAAAATAAACAGTCAAAGCTGTAGATGTTTTATTTTTTACCGTATTTTGTTGGGCACATGGAAAGCCGGTAACTTTACGTATGCACAGGCCCGTAGCCAGGTTTTAGGGCTCGCTGGTGGACCCAATTTTTCGCCGTGGGGGGGGGGGGGGGGCAGTTAATAACATCATCGTCTCAGCGTTGAGAAAACAGTTGTATAACCAACCCATGCGTACATACGACAGTATGAATCAAATGCTATACAATGAACCACAACCGTTGAAACAAAATATTTTAGGCAAGCGCCAAACTTTAACATTACACAGCGGACCTTCAATATGACAAAGCGGACCTTTAACATCATAAAGCGGACCTTTGTCATTTTTGAGGGGGGTGCGTCGCACCCCCGCACCCCCTGGCTACGGCCCTGTGTATGCATAGAGTGACTGTATACTCTGGCCATAGAAGAGAATGCTAATACACTACTTATTCCAGGATTTTTCATATTTTTTCGGCCGTCTTTGCAAAACAGGCGTCTTGCTTCTATATTGCGGTTAAAAATCCAGAAAAATTACAGGAATTAATTGATATACATTTTGAAAGTTAAATTTATTTCATGTTACAACATTAATTTTGTAATAAGTTTCGTGGACTAAAGATTAAGTTAGGCAGCTAGTGAGTTTTTGACTGTAGACTATTCTGTGCCATTGGTGTTATACGAGTACATATCTTATTCTGATGTTTATTTAAAAATCATTGAGGGGTTGAAATACATCTACTGAAAAAGTCAAAATATTTGAAATTTGCAAGAGCAACATGGTCAAGTTTCCCAATAACGACCCCTGGATGACCTTTGACCCAAAAATGACCCATCGAAAACGTGACCACAAAACTCGTACGGCAAAGCTCTACCACCATACCAAAAATCATATCCATACGTCAAAGCACGGCCAAGTTACCCAATAACGACCCCTGGATGACCTTTGACCCCAAAATGACCCCTCGAAAACGTGACCACAAAACTCGTACGGCAAAGCTCTACCACCATACCAAAATTAATATCCATACGTCAAAGCACGGCCAAGTTACCCAATAACGACCCCTGGATGACCTTTGACCCCAAAATGACCCCTCGAAAACGTGACCACAAAACTCGTACGGCAAAGCTCTACCACCATAACAAAATTAATATCCATACGTCAAAGCACGGCCAAGTTACCCAATAACGACCCCTGGATGACCTTTGACCCCAAAATGACCCCTCGAAAACATGACCTCAAAACTCGTACCGCGAAGCTCTACCACCATACCAAAATTCATATCCATACATCAAAGCATGACCAAGTTACCCAATAACGACCCCTGGATTACCTTTGACCCCAAAAGGACCCCTCGAAACCGTGCCCACAAACCTCGTACTGCGAAGCTCTACAAAACTCATATCCATACGTCAAAGCACGGCCAAGTTACCCGATAACGACCCTGGATGACCTTTGACCCCTCGAAAACGTGACCACAAAACT
Source organism: Ophioderma brevispina (assembly GCA_023653785.1). Classification (NCBI taxonomy): domain Eukaryota; kingdom Metazoa; phylum Echinodermata; class Ophiuroidea; order Amphilepidida; family Ophiodermatidae; genus Ophioderma; species Ophioderma brevispina. The sequence goes on from JAMKCH010085665.1 coordinate 15,650, forward strand.
CGTACGGCGAAACTCTACCACCATACCAAAACTCATATCCATACGTCAAAGCACGCCAAGTTACCCAATAACGACCCCTGGATGACCTTTGACCCCAAAATGACCCCTCGAAAACATGACCTCAAAACTCGTACCGCGAAGCTCTACCACCATACCAAAACTCATATCCATGCGTCACAGCACGGCCAAGTTACCCGATAACGACCCCTGGATGACCTTTGACCCCAAAATGACCCCTCGAAGACGTGACCACAAAACTCGTATGGTGAAACTCTACCACCAAATCGAAACTCATATCCATACGTCAAAGCATGGCCAAGTTACCCAATAACTAGTTGGGTCATTTTGAGCAATTCCGTGACCGTGAAGAGCAGAGAATCATTTCTCAGTGGATTTGTCTTCTATGAAGGTTAATGAACAAATTTAGCGGGGTGCCCCTCGAGAAAGTGTGGGCGGAATCCAGGAGGGGAAAATATTCATAATACAGGGGGTCAAAAATTAAAATGCTTGGACTGCTGTAAAAAGGTAACCAAAGTGTTCGTCTTGTTACAAGGATTTAAAAAATGTATAGTTTGTACTACTTATAACTTATGGTTATGGAGATATAGTACGAAAATCGTCAAATGTCAAAGGTCATCACGAAAGGTTAAATCTTTTAAAATTTAACCTTTCGTGATGACCTTTGACATTTGACGAATTTTGTCTTATATCTCGGTAACTATACCTTGTAGGTAGTGCAAACTATACCTTTTTTAATCCTTGTAACAAGAAGAACACTTTGGTTACCATTTTACAGCAATCCAAGCATTTTAAATTTTTGACCCCTGTATTATGAATCCCCCCCCTCCTGGATTCCGCCCACACTTTCTCGAGGGGCACCCCCGCTAAATTTGTTCATTAACCTTCATAGAAGACAAATCCACTGAGAAATGATGCTCTGCTCTCCACGGTCACGGAATTTCCCCAAATGACCCAACTAAACGACCCATGGATGACCTTTGATCCCAAAATGACCCCTCGAAAAAGTGACCACAAACCTCGTACGTCGGAGCTCTACTACCATACCAAAATTCATATCCGTATTTTAAAGGACGGCGAAACGCATAGCCAGACAAACAAACCCACAAACAAACAAACCCACAAAGTTGTTTTTTAGCAATATATATGCAAATAATCTAATTAAAATTCATGAATATGCAAATAAAGCAGTCAAACGCTACGCGCACATCAATCTATCAGCCTACCAAGTTTGAAGTAAATCGGGCATAGCATCTAGCCAGTAGAGCATTTCTAAAAAGGTTAACCAAAATGTTGTTTGAAAATATGCAAATAAGCTACTTAAAATTCATGAATATGCAAATAATGCAGCCAAAAGCTACACATAATATTGTGGCACCTCACACTATCACCCTACCAAGTTTGAAGTAAACCGGGCTTAGCGTTTAGCCAGCAGAGCATTTCAAAAAAGGTTAACCGAAATGTCTGAAAAATATGCAAATAAGCTAATTAAAATTCATGAATATGCAAATAATGCAGCCAAAAGCTACACATAATATTGCGGTACCTCACTCTACCATCCTATCAAGTTTGAAGTAAACCGGGCTTAGCGTTTAGCCAGCAGAGCATTTCAAAAAAGGTTAACCGAGTCATACGGACGGACATACGGACACACAGAAATTTGGACTAGTATGTGCCTCCTTGAACATTCGTTCAGGCGACACAATAAACCTGTGCTTTATTCCGTGAAGGGTTCCGAATTCATAAGTGTGTCAGAGAAAAGTGTGGCTGATGGGTCAGGTTACGGAAACTTCCGAAAAAATATGCTCTTGGAGAATAAAAGGGTCACAGATAGCACCCCGAGCATGTATAACACTTTACACTGAAATAATCAGTTAAGGGATCTTTGCTAGTTTGTTTGTCATAACAACCAGATTACTACATGTGATCAACGGGACCTTTTCCGTGTAGTCAGTAATTTAAGGGATTAGCAGCGATTTGCTAATCCGAAGCATCGAAAAAATCATCAAAATTCATATTTTATATTTTTGTTACTGCCATGGATAGGCGAACATAACCTGCAAGTGGTTGGCTTGAAATGCATGTATTAAAGACAAGGCAGTACTTTTTATCTGATTCTGTAATTTCTATACGTGCGTATCAAAATTCAGATTTGAGATCAAACAAGCCTTAATATCACAGATTTTCAGCGTGATAATGTGCACCATGATCAATACAGTTTGACCTCAAACATATACATAAACATTAATTGATCTTGTTATTCTGTACGTGGTGTAAACCACAGTCAGCTGTTTAGTGTAGATTTTGAGACGCTGTCGCTGTATGTCTATTTGACAAATTTGACAATTTCCTCAAATAAATACTTTTTTTTCACTATTTGGTGGTTTGTTTCTACTTTAAAGCAGTTATATGGAATTGTACACACTTATCCCTGATTTATGAGTTAAAAATGCATTTCCACTTTTTTTCGATTCTCTCACATTATCGCTGCTAATCCCTTTAACATCTCCCAGAGTGGAACAACCGCTACCTACCCATGAATGTCCAAAAGATCTTGCTGACAGTTTTGCAGATTTTTTTTACAAGAAGATCAAGAAGCTGCGTAACAGTCTACATGATATTACTACTCCCTCTATGTTCGTTGAACTAACAGAGTCATGCCAAAGCACCTTCAGCTACTTTTCTACAGTGTCTGAAGAGGTAGGTCTTGAAATCCATCAAATCAGCATCGATCAAGTCCTGCACTTTAGACCCTTTATCAGCTGGTCTCTTAAAACTATGTCTAGATGATCTATTACCAGTCATAACAAGGATTGCCAACCTTTCCTTGTCTTCGGGCGTATTTCCCCAAGCTCTCAAGCATGCATCTGTCATCCCGCTGCTGAAGAAATCTGGCTTGGACACCAACATCCTCTCAAATTATCGCCCTATATCCAATCTGCCATTTCTCGGAAAGGTGATTGAAAGAGTAGCAGTGAATCAGTTGCAGACTTATCTCATCGATAATGATCTCCATGTTCCGATGCAGTCGGCATACCGGCAATATCACAGTACTGAGACTGCTCTGTTACGGGTGCAGAATGACATCTTGACTGCTCTGACAAACAAAAAGAGGCTGTGCTAGTGTTACTGGACTTAGATCACAAACAGCTCCTAACCCGTCTAACTGAACGGTATGGGATAACTGGAAAAGCATTAAGTTGGTTATCGTCATACCTAGATGACCGAACCCAATCTATATCAGTCAGAGGTGCTTCGTCAGATCCTGTGGCGGTAGATGGTGGAGTCCCACAGGCTCTGTTACTGGACCTATTGACTTCATCTTGTTCAGTGCCCATTACAGGATATCATCACTGCCCACGGTATTCAATCTGTTGTTTACGCTGATGACACCCATCAGCTCTACCTGACTTTCGACCCTCGGGAGCGTGAAGCAGCCATAAAAAAGATTGAAATATGCATTGCAGACATCAGATCCTGGTGTAAATCCAACAAGGACAAGAGGACAGAGATGTTGTAATTTCGCTCTCATTTTAACAGATCGGCTAGCAACTCTCAGCCAACTATGATCATTGGCAATTCTGTTATACATCCGTCAGCTGAAGCACGAAACCTTGGTGTCATCTTAGACTCATCACTAAGAATGATCAATCATGTTAACAGCTTATACAAAGCTGCTTGGCTCTCAAGGAAAATTGGGCAGTTTCGACAGTACCTTGATAAAAAATCCACCATCAGATTGGTCCACGCCTTTGTTACATCTAGGCTGGATTCCTGCAATTCCTTGCTTTAGGCCTATGGCCTTCCAGAAAGAGAATTGACCAAGGTCCAGCGAGTTCAAAATGCAGCTGCCCGTCTTGTCTTTAAAATCCGTCGACGAGAACATATCACACATCAGCTCTCTACCAACTATATTGGCTTCCAATTAAACAGAGGGCAGTTTTTAAGATTCTGCTTCTCACCTATAAGGCCATCCACGGCACGTCACCTGCCTATATCTATGAGCTCATCCAGAACCTTGAGATTATCTTCTTGCTCCCAGCTGAGTAAATCAGCCAACTCATCAACAAAGTTCTATGGTGATAGATCTTTTGCTTACGCAGCAGCACATTTTGTGGAATAAACTCCCTAACAGTATCCGCTTAGCTGCAGTCAGCAACTATTTTCAAGTCACGTCTGAAGACATTCCTATTTACACAGCATTTTGGCTCCTGATACGTATCCTGTTTCTGATGCAGGTCAATCACTAATAATATTGTGATTTTTTTCTTTCTTTTTCTTGTTCTCTACCTTCATCCAACCCGGTTGCCTAGGATAGTTGTTTTCATCAGATTAGGTAGGGTAGAGGTATCTGAATCCAGAAAAGATCGCTGTGGGGTACATACACACAGATCCTCACAGCTGACGATTCAGGTGTATCCCCATATGTTCTTAGTATGGGAGGCAACTGGGTTGTCTTTCTCTTCTATCTGTTGGTCACAATACATAATATATTTGAATTTCTACTTAAAATTTATCTTAAGTTATTTTGAAATTGTGTATAATTGATGTATATCACATTGTTGTTTTAACATTAGAATTTTATCTATTGTTTTTGTATTTGTCGTATTGATAATGATATAATTGCTCCTTTCTTTGTGAAGCGCCAAGAGGCTTCTGCATTAGGCGCTATATCAAGATTGTTATTATTGTTATTATTATTCGTAAATGCAAATCTGCGAAGCGCAGCCGAGCAGGTCTGGATTACGAATCTACACTTACGAGTTAAATCATTGCATTTTAATAACAATTGTACACAGCAATTATGCACATACGATTTTTATATCTGTATATTCGTTTCCATGTTTTATAACGTGCTTATATATACGCAATTACATTCTTACATCTTATTTGTATACCCGTACAATCGTAGATATAATGCTCAATTAGTCAATACTGCAAAATCAAGCAAGCGTTAACAGTTGCTATAAAAACACACCTTTTTTGGCCAGAGTTACTATTAACGTCTCTGATTATTGCATACCTGTACATTCGTATAGAGGTCTTTCACCTCACTCATGCATAACCTATAACAAAAGGTGTTAGTTCCTGTAGTATTCGTCATTCAGATCAATTTAATACCCGACCTCAAAGTACTTGTGCTATTCAAAGTGTGACCCATACTTTTATGCATACATATCCAACATGCATGTCGTTCTTTAGATTTAGAAAGTCTCCAGAAATTTGGAATGGACTTTGCTATTCCCGGCAAGATGGCCGCTAATCCGAAAGATGGAAGACCTCTCTACACAACGCCTTTAAAAAAACCAAACAAACTCTTACACATCTGTCATTTGTATACCTGTAGAATCGCATATAATACCTGACTTCAGTTCCGTCATTAGTACAGCGAAATAAGCAAGTGTTGAAATCGTCCATTGCAACATGGATAGCATGATTTGCAGATAACATTGCATTTCTCGTATTCAATGTGCACATGCGTTTCCCTCCAACACAAAGCAAAAAATGGATTCCGCTATCATCACTCAGAGTAAAAGTAATATTGAATCTGACACAACTGATGTAGATCCATGTGTCTTGCTATAACGATTATAAACCTGATGGAATAACTGATGTGCATTACGGTAACTTTACCATCCCATTGATATTCGGAAGCCGTCAACTGATATAAGAGAAGATTCATATCGATCACCTGGGAGTTTCCGTAACCTGACCCATCCTGACCCACTTTTTCTGACACAAGTTTTCTGAATTCGGAAACCCTTCCGGAATAAAGCACCGGTTTTATTCCGTTAAGGTTTTACGAATTCATAAGTGTGTCCAGAAAACGTGTGTCGGATGGGTTATGTTACGGAAACTCCCGACCCACCTGTTTCAACTCAGCGCATCAGGGATGCCGCATTTAGTACTGCTGTTTTCATTGCTACATGCACAGTGCGTGGCCTTGTTTGTTTTAGTTTGCTATGGATCCATATTAGCTTGAATTACAAACTAACATTTCGGATGCACTGAGAGGGCGGATGATTTTACTTAAGCATAATACCTGAAAGAGCTCCCGGAAATATTAAGGGGGTCTAGTTTTTTACCCAATTTTCGATTGCAGTTTTCTTGACTTTACCATATGTTACATATACATATCTTTTATCATATTGTAGCCCTGTCCGCATAGTTTTGAAAAAATGGGCACTATTTTGATCTTGTGCCATGGTAACTGAACAGTGCCTCTATTGGCTAAACGCGGGAACAAATATAACTGCTTAACGGTGACTTTGCAATTTTACGCATACTTGGATTCTACCGGCGGTCCGGTAAGTATTTCCCACGTGTAATTCCTTGTGGTCCACAGACTGCGACGAATATATCTAAATTGGGTACTGCGCGAGAGATTTGTTATCAGTCCGTAGAGAATGCGTGTAAATGAAACTAAATCTCAAAATCTCCGGAAAACGAAGGGGTTCTATGGATGTGTTTTGCATCAGAAGGGTCCGTACTATGTTTTGTTTGAATATGTATCGGAATTGGGTCCTGAACAAATAACGAACCGACGGGAACTATATCGCCCTACGCCGTGGCGGCTCCCTCACCCATTCCGCATGACTGGGGGGCATCTTTGGCATTTCTCGTTATACCCCGCGGTTTTACGTTTGTACGTGTTACCAAGAAGCGATAATTTTGATCAGTTCGACGGCAAAACCAACCTATTCACTGTTTATCCCTTTGTATATCATCATGGCGGCTCAGGAAAAATGTAAACGTCTTTCTGCACAAATAGCGATAAAAGTTACAAAATGGAAACGAAACTGCGTGGGAATTCACTCGCTAATGACACATCATAGCGTTCCATTTCAGTCCTAAATACCACCCTGGTAACTCGCGGTCCATTTTCACGTGTACTGTAGTCCAGCGTAGCACCTTCCCTGCACAACGAGAACTAATTTTGTTCCACATCTCCGACATCGTCACATGGGCACGGAAGTGTCCTGTTCTAAAAGAAAAAAAAAAAAAAAAGGTGTCTAAAAAAAAAAAAAAACGAAAAAACAAAGAAAAAAAAAAAAAAAAAAAAAACACCAACAACCGCATCGGAAGATGTCCACGTTTTTCAGCAAATACGATCGGTCTTTGGGAACTATTTCAGTTTTCACGTAACTGAATCTATCACCCCAACAATTCTATTGTTTACTTTATTTTTCTGGATTTTTGAATTTTACGAAAAATTATTTTTCTCACGCGGCGTATTACCAATTTTTTAAAACGTATTTTAACCATAATCGTTCATTTCTCATACGCAAATGGGCGAGATAACGCTTCAATTTTTTCACAACATACAGTAAGACACTTGCCCTGGAATTCCATTTTTGGCCTCCCTGACTCATCCTTCCATAAATCCCTGGAAATAAACGATTGAATTTGTTTAACAATTGCACAAAAGGTAGGGTTTTAAGTCTTATATCATGATGATGCTTCATTATTTCGGTCGTTATCATATGCGGCGTGTGTGTACTGGTTTGGTTTTTGTGGCCGGATGGCCCCCCAGTCATGGCGTCGACGTAGAGGGTGTCCCTTTCGAGGCTTCCCCATAGACAAATAGAGACCGCTATCCCACGCCACCCCGCTTGCATTGATTGTCTTGAAGTTAGGTCACCATAACAACGCTTGGGAGATTGGGAGAGAGTTGCTATAAGCACTAATTCCGCACCACCTCCTCGCGCAGTGTACGGCGAACTGTTCGCGCGTTAACAATAGGCGTCTACTCACAATAGCTTGCCTAGTTCGGGGCACAGTTTCAGTGACGATGACGTTGACTTGGTTTAGTAAATCACTCTAAACAGGGTAAGCATTTAAACATGCTCACGTGCCCGTTCACTGGGGGTCGGATACGGTCGCACCTCCCCCAACCCCATTCCACAAAAATGGGGAAAACATCCACCCTTTTTGCTGAATATTTTTGATAAAAAGGGCCGACGTTAGAGCAAAATTTGACAAGAAGTCTACTTCTTGGTGGTAATCTTAGAGTCATAATTGAGTATTTGTTGTTGCTATTTATCATAAAATATTCGGGAAAAATGTATACAGGTAATTGACAAGACTCTAGTCGAATTTGTTAGAAAACATGTTAAAATGGATACGGGAAATGTTTACAAAAAACACTTTTCATTTGCGGGAAAACCCAAAACCTGCTAAATTCGACCGGAATTAGACGTTTCGAAGCCAGGTTTATTTCGGTTTTGTTTATTTAAAGGTTTTGCGATGTCGCAACGGGCAGGAGAAAAAACCGCACACGGACGCAGAGAGGACCAAATATGCGAAGCGAAGTGTGCGCCTATGACGTTACCACATCAGTTCAGTCGGGCGCACTACAAGCGTTGGAAAAATTTTGTTGCTAAACCCGACGACTTCAATACGCGCACGAGGGAGATCTCGGCTCTAATCTTATTTGTCTTGGGCTTCCACGTCGGATGTGCTATAGAACCTGCGAGAAAATTGAACGTTTTTGTCGGGTACTCGGTGCTCGCAGACACGAAAAGGTTAACGTAATTAATAAGGGCGATCATTTTCCCACATGACTTCGGTATTATTCCAGTCTTGAGAATTTTCAGACACGATTTCATTTTACGCCCACTTTTTTTCAATATTAGAACAGGATTACGTACTTACCGGACCGCCGTACTTGGGTAGAAGGTGCAGGGGTATAGTGCGCAGAACGAAAAACCATGGAGCCGGATTTGATATGGTTGATAAAATAATTTTGCAAAAGCTGTAATATGTATCATAATAATAAAAAAAATTATATTTGCTTAAAAAATCAACAGGGTGAGCACTTTCTTCACATGTATACAAAAATGCATCGAACGTGTGACACTTGCTGCTTAATATTGAGCATAAAATTGAAACGGAATGTCCTATGTACATAAAAAAAAGCAAATAAAAGCAGAAAGTTGACATTTGTCTCTACTACAATCTTAATTATGCGGAGTATGACCAATTTTTCAATTTGAAAACCTAGACCACCCCCTTAAGGCAACGATGTGTATCCATAAACCAGCTTCCAAGCTAACTGCAGATCCATGCACTGTGAGAGTGGATTATGGACCGATCATTATTCTCCGGTTCGATTCCCCAGAAGAATTGCTCAAGCCCAATACATCTACATGTGGCCCAGAAGACTATATCGCCTTATACGGGTATCCAAAATTTCACAGGTATAGGTATAGGACCCCTACAAAACTATTAGACATAACTGAGATATCGGGAAACACAATGTGTTTGGAGCAACTTTGTTTACATTATCTTATAATATATATGTCGCTGAAGAGTACCCATAAGTAAAGTTATTCATGAGAACAAAACTATACTTAATTAGAGTAGGCTGGGAAGCGTTCCAGGAACACTAAAGCCATGAAATGAAAAACAATTTTCATTTGGATTTAAAAAATGATTGACATGATTGACTGAAAAATGCACGCAGAATTTGGAGAGTGGAAAAAAACAACTGAAGATACTTTCGGCTTAAGCAAAAGAGATATGTTTTATAAATCAGAACAAGGAAATCATTGCACCACTCTTCCCCTACCCTCAAACTTCGGAAGTTCGTATTCGCACGTAGAGAATAACCCTAGGTCCTCGAAAGCAGTTGTGCCTAAACATTTTTTTCAATGTCACGAAACGAGGGTCTGTGATAACCCCTGGTGATAACCCATTTGACAACATATTGCAACAGAGAGCAACAGAATCAGAGATGATTTTAACACTATAGTTCGAAGTTAGTTAGTTAAACCAAAGTTTTAAATCCGGTTTTGTCCCCGTTAACAGGGGTGACCGGATTTACCTCACACTCAGCAATACTGCTGTGTGAGGATTTATTGGAGCAAAAGATAATTGACCGGATACCCTTCCTGACGTCAATCCACAGTTTTCGGCTGTGGGCCTAGCCTTTGGGCAAAGCATGCCCAACATGCAAGGCAGTATGTGCTGGATGGCCGCATTAGCTCACAAGAGCTGGCACCCTTGTAGGTAGATCTTCTTTTCATTCTACCAGGATAACCAGCTACCCTCCTCATCCTCTTCCTTAGGATCCCTATAGTTCAAAACTCTCTAAAAAGTTCAAAACTACAAAATCTGGCTGCTTCATGGAGAACACATGCCACATTCAACCCGTAGAACTGGCCGAAGTATTTACAAAATATGCGTCATCAACAACTCTCTCATAGAGCAAGCGACGTCATAAATACATAATTTCGAATAAATCGAGCTTTCTTCCAGCATGTTCATAATACCAAAATTTTGACCACTTCCGGAAAATCTGGGTTCTGGAATGAGTCTATTGGCGATCGGACCAAGGTATTAGGTATGTTCCATAAAATTAATAATAGGCCTAAAATTACTAAATTAATGGATAAATTGTGATTATGGTTATGTTTAGACGGGGGGTGTTTGTACTCCAAAAAAACTGGCGCGGCTGTGCTATACTACATACACACCACGCAGCCACACAATACACTGACCCAGCCCACAGACTACATGTAGTTTCAGTTTCATGGTTGTCCATTGGAGCCGGGTTCCATTGCAAACTAGTTGCTTGACCCCTGATTATAAAAGACTACTTAAAAGTTACTGGTTTACCCTTGTTTTGGTTTATTTTAGTGTTTGTGTTTGTATATTTTGTAATGTTGGATTCTTGTTATTGGCGTAGTGTTTGTGTTTTGAGGAGGTTGATCGCTAGTTGGTGTTTGCTGCTTACATGTTGTTCTGTTTTTAGATGTTGAAGTAGTTGTTTGCGAAGTGTGTTTGTTCTTGGGCATTCAGTGAGATCGTGAACATGTTTACATTGTATATCTTGATCGACAGTAGGCGCATGTATATAAGTGATCGCATGATTTGTCTGGCATTTTTAGCTTTGATCTCATTCTGTTGATAGCTATTTGATTTCGTCTTTACTTGGTAATTTATTTGCGTGCGTTGGTTTTGCTTGCAGTGTTGGTTTGTGAGGGAAAGTCTCCACAGTACTGAGTTTTGACTGTGTTGGATTGAATTTGATCTGCCATCTGTGATGTGCTTGTTTGTGGAACAGTGTTCTGGTTTGACGCCGACTGTGTGTATGATTATGTCAGGTTCTGTTTCGTAGTGCCGGCTTTGGCTGCGGCGTCCGCTTCTTCGTTGCCAGGAATGCCGATGTGACTGGGGATCACCGTTGTGATGAAATTGTTGTTGCTGTCTTTTATGCTGTTGAATGTCTTTTTCAATGCTATGTTGTCCCGTTGTGGGTTGCGGATGTTTTCGATTGAACTTGGCTGTCTGTGTGGGATGGAACGATGTTGTGCCGGCCTGTGTTTTTGCGTCGCGATTGCGCTTCGCGAGGGTGACAATTCTGTTTGTACCGTAGAGCAGCTATCAGATGTCTGAATGATTTGTAGGTATGTGGTTGTACAAAGGCAAATCCACACGTGGCGTCTTCCGGGACCGATCCGTCAGTGTAGGAAACAAGGGATATCAGCGTTTGTTGAATCTGCATCTGCGATGCTTTTGTAGGGACGATTCTGCACTATTGGGGGGAGTGATGTTTTGTTATCATAAGGACGATGAATGCGACTACTGTAGTAATTTACTACAACACTTTATACACAGTCCATAGGGCATGGCATTAGAATGTCTTTCAGCTTCGACAATTTACTTTCGCCCCATGGCCCCACCTGAATGAACAACTCTGCACACACGGCTCCAGCACTCACTACATGTTCGGATAAGCACATACTACAAAACAGTTAATACATAAACTCACAATCTGTTTTCATTGGCTTTACTCGCATCATGAACAAAACATTTACTTGCCCGACTGAATGAACAGTAATATAATGTCGATTGAAATCGATGAGGTCCACGGAATGAGATGTGCACCGGATGAGATTTTTTCATTATACATTTCATTTCATTTTATTTGCCAGCAATAACGATAAACATTAAAAAAAAACGCTGTCCATCGGATGAGATGTATTCGCTTCCGACGTGTCCGCATCGGCCAAATACGTAAACACGACAGCTGAACAAAAAACAACAACACTCGGGTATAAAATGATCCTTAGACATGATCCAAGAACATCGTCGGGTATGCAAAGATCAAATAGAATCAATGTTTCCAATATGGAGTATGAATCGCTATGACGAGTGTGATGTTTTTATCACAGTAATATTGCACAGTTCTAATATTTTTTATTAATACCACACGGGTATTAATTAGGAACTTTGAACTGTAGGTCCGAAACACCGTCCACCAACTCGCTAGTTTTTTAGTATTTCAGTAGTCAGCGAAAATAAGCGTTTCGTGCCCGATTTGAAGTAAATTACCGGGACAGCTGTAAACTGAGCATCCAATGGATAACATCATTTAGGTGAGGGAATACCATGAAAAATGAATTCTTTATTTTACATGATATTCTTTTCATATTTTAGTATTGATACACTTGGCAAAACATCGGGAAAAACATTTCTTTGCGGTCAAAAGGTTCACCTAATTTGAATCAATAATGGCGGCCAATTGGATTTTTAAGGCTTAAGTTTTACGGCATTTTACGTACATAAAACTATGTAAATTTTTACTTTTAAAAAAATATTCGCGCAATATTGGATTATAGAAAAGGTCGTAAACAGAGCCTTTTTCTAGTCATTTGAGGTTAAATGGGGTAAAATTTGATTTTGACCAAAAATGTGATTTTTTTCTGAAAACATCACAAAAATGAACTTTTAACCAATTTTTCTAAAAATATGGACCTGATATCAAAAAGCGGCTCCTTGTTACCCCTGTGGCTGGTAGAGGAGAAAATCCTGGCAAATGTGGGTCAATAGCATCTACCGTTTTCAAAGGAGACCCGAAACTCTAAAAATGGGCGGCTATGAAACATGCTTATTTTAATCTAGAAACACGGTTTTTAATTAATTAGCCAATACGGAGCCACCATTGAAAAGCTGACACCACGGCTAAAGGCGGATTGAATGATACATATACACTACAAGTTTAATCAAAATAGGCGTATTAGTTTTTGGGGGGGAGATATGAATTTTTTACAATCAGACCGGAAGTTCCCCTTTTTTTTAAAAAACCAATAAAATACATAACAATATCGCTGGGTCAAAAACAAATAAACAAAGTAAGAAAATATTTTTTCTTCCGCAACTTGATCGCTTCAAATTATCATTAAACTTTAAAACCACAACCATCCGATTTTAGTCAAACAAACAAGCATTAGAAAGAAAAACTTAAAATTCCCCTATTTCAATATCAAAATTCCCAAAACACTTAATTTACTTTTCATGGTATTCCGCACCTTAATGTTACCGTAACAAACCGAACACACACTAACAGAGTTTCTTGGAGATTTATAGGAGTGCTTCGCACCTCAAAAAGTTCATGTAGTGTTCACAAGTTTAGGCACGAACGTAAACAATTTATATGAATGGATTGTCCTAAAAATTAATTTTGGATCAATGTTGTTCTTTTGGATTAAAGTAGTTCTTTTTTTGAATTTATTGAATGTTATCTTTGTGAATTACTTTTCACAAAGGACAGGTGTAAATTACTTGAGGAAATGAAAACAAAATTGTTTTAAAAAAGTACAAATTATTTTCTACTTTGTGATTATATCTGGGATTGTGGAACTTCGTTTTGGAAATAATGGGAAAGGAATTTCTTTTCTTTTCTTTGAGGGGGAAAATGACTTTTAGCTGAAGGAACAGGTGCTTTTTTTGGATAAAAACCGTTTGAAGATGTACAAAACTTGTATCAAGGAGCTCAAATAACACGTGTGAAAGTGGAGATGACGATAGGAACTGAAAACTTTCACTTTACTTTTATCTTTGTTTTAATTATCTACGACCGACGGATAAGGCCTATAATTCTTTAATCTCAAAGTTTTACGGAGCTCCGGATATCTTACTGTTCAATTAAAACAAAAATAATTTCTACGCGTAATTCACCTAAAAAGCCATGGGTTACAAAAGGTCTAATCAAACACATCAAGCCAAGATAAAACTTATATTCTTAAATCTCAAACACCGGGAATTTGATAATAAAATTACAATTATACTACTTACTCGTATTAATCTTAATTCTCATTTCGACTGAGTAAAGTCTTACATGCCTAAAAAAGGAAACTAATAAAAAATAACACTAAACAAAAGCGGCAAACATTAAATCAATTGTTAGGTCGCCTAAGGAAAGCCAAGCTACCGGATTTTTTCTTTAATAAGGGTGGCAACAAGTTCGTAAACGACAAGGCGTAGCACGAGAAATTCAAATATTGTGCTTAATACTCCGGTAAAGACTGCGGTGTAAAAAATCTCTGACCATTTTAAAGCTTTCAGCCTCCGGTATTATCTATAACCCCTAATCCCAGTAGTTTATTCCTTACCACTACAACCACAGAGGAAATAATCGCCGTAACATCTAAGTTGAAGAACAGATACAGCAGTGGCTCTGATGACATCAGAACAATTACTTGAAGCAAATCATCAATCATCAGTGAAGTCATCGCCATTATATTTAATATTCCCTGTCAACGGGTACTGTTCCATCTCTACTTAAGTCGCAATGTATTCCAATTTTCAAGGATGGCGATAAGCACGACTTAACCAACATATAGCCTATCTATATTTTAACAGCTAGATCCCCCAAGTATTTGAAAAAAAAGTCATGCTCGTATTTTCACTTCAACGAATATCATAACATTCAAACTCCCCATGCAATTCGGTTTTAGCCTACGATCTACGCATATGAAATGAGATTTATTGCTTTATAACTGAAAACTTGGACCAAAACTACACACGGTTGAGTATCTTTTTTTTTTTATTTAAGTAGGCCTTTCAACCATAAATAATAACATTCTTTTGCATAAACTCACAACTATGGTAACAGAGGCCTCCGCTAAACAATTGGATCATAAGTTATCTTTCTGGTAAAGTCAACGTATTTTCATCTTCAACAGCACCTTGTCCAGTTCAGTTCCCGTTACGGGTGGAGTTCCTATGGGCTTCGATACTAGGAACATTAACTCTTTTATTATACATTAACGATCTTCACTCTGCTACTTAAAATTCCAAAATGATTTTTTGCTGATGACACTAATATTTTTTTTCACATCATGACCCTAACAATTCTATAAGAATGATGAACTTAACAAAATTTCCAAATTGGTTAAATTAAATAAATAAATAAAGAGGATGGATATATCTGTCATCACTGCAACGAATTCTGTCATTGCCAGCAACACCTATAGATTAGTGGCGTAACCAGCTTTTTTTTTTCAGGGAAGGGGGGGGGGGGCAAAGGGGGCACATATTTTTTTTTAACTGTTTTAAAAATATATTAAAAACGCTAATTTTTCAGGGGGAAGAGGGAGAAAGATTCCCCCCAGGGGGGAAGCTGGCCCCTTGCCCCCTTGGGTACGTCACTCCTCTATATCCTAAGGACCCTTGCTCGGGAATTTTTTCCAAGGGACAATAAAACTTTCTCCTTCTCTCTTCCTTCAAATCGAGAATGCAAGGGACATTCATCAGTACTTACAGCTCTGCTGAATGCTCATGGCCCTAAGCCACCTTTTTCTTGATTCTTGCTTTTACTCTTTTATGTTCTTGTTTGGTTAATTATAATCCCGTCCTCAGTTCGCCTTCCTCATTTCTTTTCTATTAAGTACATCTCCCCTTTTAGTCCTTCCCTTTGCCTTTTTTGCCCTCCTTCCATCTTTCTTTCTCCCCTTCTTCCCTCCTTCCTTCTCTTTTGATCTTCTTACCTTATTCCGACCCTCTGCATTTCTTCGTCTTCCCTCTCTCCTTCATCTTCTTCTCCCTAGTTGGACATGCTTGTGTTTGGTCGGTCCTGTGTGTCTGTCCTTTATGTACATAATTTTGTATAAATTGTAGAACCGAAGAGGTCACTGCACTGTTCACGCATGCGGTTCGCAGTTGACCTCATTCTTCACATTTAGCTTGATTTTATACCCATGGAGTTCTAACAGATTACACTTTTCATAAGAAAATTTAAATATTATATTTTTTTTTTTTTTCTTTTTTTTTATAGAGAGGATTCGGAGAAGAAAACTGGCGAGTATTGAATTAAGATAAAACGACAAATACACGGTATTGAACCAGGTGTAGAAGTACTTATAGTCCGGCGTACTCACAGTCCGGCTACAACGGTAAGGAATAGGGCACTCAATTCAGTTGACTCTTCACGCAACATTAGTTTCACGCTTTCTTCCGTTATCGTCTATGAAGCCCGGACTATGGCTCCTGCCGGACTATAGTTGCTTTCACACCGGCGTAAAAGGAGATATAGTCCGGTAGGATTCATAGTCCGGGCTCCATAAACGACAATGGAATAAAGCGTGAAACTAATGTTGCGTTAAGAGTCAACTAAATCGATTGTTCTATTGTTCACCATTGTACTTAGTCGGACTGTGTGCCCGGAGGACTATATCTCCTGGCACACCGGGTTCGAGACCGTGTATTTTCCGTCTTTATTTAATTCAATACTCGCCAGTTTCTCCGAGCCTCTATAATATTTGTTTTATCACTTTCTCGGGTTGTATCATTTACCATGTTTACTTGATCCTCGAGTGCATTGATTGAGTTTTCGCTTCGTCATAGCATATATAATACCTCTATGGTCATACTATCATAGAGCTAGAAATATAGCTCTATGGTCATAGGTTCTGCTAGAATCATGATTTACTCTATATTGCAAATATATCTTAAGGTGGGGGTCTGCCATAAAAATCAAAATCTCTATTTTATGACATGATCTTGGTTTTATGTTGGAATATGGTAACATGTTGGACGACATTTAAAAAAATATAAAGTTCAAGGTCAAAGGTCATCTCATTTGCATAATAATGGTCGATTTATCTTGAATATTGATACCTTAATTCCCCAATGTTTTCATATATAAAACATGCGTATTCAACAGATCTTTCTAGCTACAATTGTAGTATAAAGTATGCCACAGGTCGTAACAGAGCCCTTTTTCCATTTTTTTTCGTGTAAAATACAGTTAATTCCCGCCAAATTTCAATTTTGCCCATTTTCAACCAAAATTGTCGCAAATTGAAAATTAAAAAAAAATATATTTCATTAAATATTTACAAATTGCAAAAAGGGCTCTGTTACGACCTGTAGAATGATGTTACGCATATATCACCGAAAATTCTGACTTTCTATCATATTATTTCGTTACCGAGAAAACGTCGGGAAAGTTATGAAAAAGCGTATTTTGAGAAATCGGTTTTAAGTCTAGAAACACCTAATTTGCATATTATGCAAATTATTTTACGCATCAATGCGAGTTTTATTATGTCGTATCGCAAAGTACATGAATTTTAGGAAATATCGACGGTAATTGCAGGTTTTTCATATGTTCCTTTCGGAAGTTATGCAATTTTGAAGGGAAAATTGTTAAAAATAGCTGGGTGAAAAACAATAAAAAACAAAAGAAATTGAGACGTTACATTTCCTTTGTTATTTATTGTTTTTAGACTGACATTTGCGAAAATTGCCCAACTAAAATTAGCGATAACTTTGGAAGCAGATGGCCGATTTGAACGGGATAAAAGCATATAACATGATTAAAGAGAAAAATCCTGCTTTTTAAGGAGACTAGTTGAACTTCTAATAGCCCTTTTTGGAAACTTTAGTATGGGCAGACCAGGCCGGTTACTCTATTGTCATACATTGCTTGTGATGTTGCTGTGTGTTTAAGTTAAATAAATTTGATATGATTGATTGATTAGAAACGTCCCATAACATTGTGTAGTGCACACAGTATGGACCTATATGCAAATCTATATTGATTAGTTCCACTCCTACTTGATCTTTCTTTGTCTGCCATGTCCTTGTCTCTCTTTCGGTTTGTTGTCACTTGTGCATCGATATCCTGCCTTGCTGACTTGGATACTGCTGGTCATAACAGATAGTATGAGCCAGTCCTAGGCAGCCAGTCCTAGGCAGCCAGTCCTATGTTCGCCGTGAGAAAGTGAATTCCCTTTTTCACATTTGCACAAATATTTGCTACCCATCTGCGATATTTTTAGCCAGACATAGGCCGTTTTGGTTCCTCCAGCTCACTTGCAACATGTAACTCATGACTGCTTTACTTCACCTTCACGCAGTTGCAAATAATTTTTGCTAAAGTTATTCTTATATTTTATCATCTTTTTTTTTTTCATGATTGTTTGTCCCTGCAAGAAGAAAGTTTTCTGTTTTGTAAACGTCTGCCCCCTTTTGTGTAAGTTTGTCTTTATTGTGGCCCATCCCCTTTTTAAGACCAATTTTTGATCTGTGTGTGTCCTGTGACATTGCAATTTTATGGCTATCGCACTTTCTCTGCCACAGTTCAACTTAAAGCAATATTAGCACATTTTTTGATACGCCCCCAGTTCAAAAATTTGATATTTTGCACAGCTATTTTGGTAATTGTCCGATAAAACTACAAACTGCGGAAACGTAGAATGCTCAAAAAGCTATTTATCATAAAATGAGCGATTTTTATAATTAGAATTGGGATCTTCGTTGCAACGAGAGATTTCACATTTCAGGTGTCCCAAGAAATATTGAAAATTCCGATTTTTGCTTTGATGTAAAGCTTTCCATCAAAAATATCCCCATCTGAAAGGATTAAGCTGAAAAATGTTTCTTTGGCACAAAAATTGTGAAATTTCTAATTTCGTATAGGAGCAAATACGAAATTCAGCCTATGTTTTACATTGAAATATAAGCAAATCAAAATCACCTTGTTTCTCTCTTTAAAGGCAATTCTGTAGCCAAATACAAGGTAAGAAATCTATTGGGTGTCTAATTTATAATGAAATTGCTATTATGACACAATATTTAGGTGCCTCAAAATCTCTCGTTGCACCTTTAACGGCAGAGCTGGAAATGCTAAGTTTATGTCCGTCCATGATGAAATAGTGCCACCTCAAGAAAATGACATCTAACTTGACCCTCCTGAACCAATAAAACAACTAATAGATGAGCTATTTGATATTGGAAGGCCGTTTCCAGCAGCCGTTGAATTATTATCGGGATCCCGATATGAATTATTCTAGTTACAAAATTCCTTCGTTTGCGACACATAGACATTGTAGAGCTTAACCATTCAAAGGTATAGTTTACTAGCCAGTTACCAATGCAACCGTGTAAAAATCTCAAATACTTATACATTTTTACTTGCAAAAGAGGTTCCCCCATGCTTCGTCTGCAGCAGGGCCGTACGCAGAATTTTTTTACGGAGGGTGCGGGTCTTCGAAAAATGGACCTTTTTTGAAAAATGGACCTAAATGGTCCTTTTTTTTGACGTTTTGAACATCTCATCACCAAAATGTGGACTTTTTCGTCATATTTTCTCTAAATTTTGAACCTTTTTTAGGTCTGCAGATTGAGCCTGCTTTTGGGGGGTGAAGTGGCAACTATCGTACTACAAGCTAATTTTGATATTTTTAGAATCTGTAGGTCCTACCTATCTCGCAGATATAAAATTGCCCGAAATTCCACTGGGGGAACATGTTCAAATGACGTCATCAAAATGGTCGCCATTTTTTGTATATTTGGTATTAAACTTTAGTGCATGACAACAATTAAGGCTTATTTTATGTTTTAATTTATTTAAGTTGTTGACAATTTCTACAGGTTATAATACGTATGAAACATGGTATGTGAATTAAAATGTACCAACTAAAGTACCAGTAGGATGTCACAATGACGTATAAAGTGGTGGATTAGCAAAAAAAAAAAATGTTTATTTCATGTAGACACACCAAAATAGGCGAAACAATTCAATCTGCAATGACGTATGGATTGTCATTCAAGTTTTGGCTCTAAATGATGAATCAAACTACAAGTTCTAATGTATTACAGAGTGTTTCGTGCCAGAATCGGCCAGGAACAGTTCAAAAAAGTACCGTATAAGGACAAAAAAAAAAAAACAAGTTGGTCTGAGAAGAAAAAGTGAAAAATGCAAATGCGAAATGCGCTTTTTTAAGGCTAATGCGAAAACTGCCGTTTTTTTAATCATTTTTTATTACCTTTTGACTAAATTTTCCAATTTGTGGCCACTTTGCGGCCGCACGCACGATATTTCATTTTTTCTCATTTTTTTTGCAATAATCTCAAGTGAAGCAAGACCTACCTAAAGCACAAAATTGTATAAAAGCATAATATAAACAAAATGTGCGCGGTCTTCTGAGGAAAAAATTTTTTCTTGCCTGATAATAATAGCTGGCGCCCACCACCTTAGCCATGGGACTTGAAGGCGGGTCCTTTCCTTCGAGTTTTTTTCGGTTAAAATTGACGGGAGACGAGGGTGTTCAACAATTTAGCCATTTGCGCTCCGAATGAAAGCGTTGTGGGATAGATGGTACAGAGGATGTGGTAACCTCGCAGAAGTACTGTATAATACCTGGCTGGAATTACCTATTGGTTGGCAACCAGCCCTTAGCCATCGGACTTGAACGAGCAAACTAACCCCGATGAAGGCCGGGCCCTTCTCGTCTTTGCGCTAAAAATGACATGACCCGAAAGAATGTCCCAACAAATACCTGGAAGCTTTTTATGATACATTTAGTATTTGCAAACCTAAAAAAAAAATCTGTTAGGGGCCGGTGGTAACTTGCCCCTCACCCCGTAAGACGAGTGTTAATGGCTATAGCCAAGGCCGCAACGAGTAAAAATGTCATTCTCAAAAAGAGTGAAACCCTTGTGAAGTGTAAACCACTCCAATATGAGTTGGGTGCGGGACCTCAAAAAAGTTGACTTTTTTTGTAAAAGTAGACCTAACACCCCCCCTAAATGTCAAATTCCTCTAAATTTTGTACCCATTTATTTAAAAAAATCAGGAAAAAGTGGAGCTTTGGTCGCTTCTGTGGAATTTGAGGTTGTCATCGTCCACCTTTCCCCCTCGTGTGCGAACCTAGCTATATCAGGTACAGATACCCGTCCAACTACGGCGTAATTAGTATTCTTCAAAAATATGGGTCTTATTTATTTCAATTACAGACCAAAATCATCTGCTGTTGTTATATATAGAATAGTATGCCCTGTAAGAAGTTATGAGTCCCTTTTAACCCTCTCAGTGCTTCTATACCATCTATATCTCTAACGTCCTTTCCGGGAAATGACTACCAACCTGGCGATTACAGCAAAAGGGAGGTATAAGCGTTATTTTTCTTGTTAGATATAGGGACAAGGCAGGGGCAGTTAAGAGACGTTAGGGATATAAGTTATATAGCAAAAGAAGAAACCAAGAAATCCAGCAAATATAAATCAGAAGATAAACCTTAAATTTGCTTAAGGGTGGGTAAGTGGGATGGGAGTACTAGAAATAAAAAGATGAAGGGCCCCATCTTGTAGAACTAGATGAGTGATCATGATGTAAGGCCGTCATTTGTGACATATGCATCGTTGTATCATCTACAAGAAGGCACATAGGGATTTGGTCAGGTGGAAGTTTAGGCACACAGCCTGAAGGATGGAAATGGAGTACAGACTTTTTCTATTGATAGATTTTAGTTCATTAGGACCTAAGCCAATAATTTTTGGAGGGTGTGCAAAATTTGTAACAGTGGCATTTTTGAAAATCCAATATGGCTGCTACCATGTCAAAAATCACTAAAAATCCCTTAAGTATTTCCGATAGAGACAAATATTTCTCGGTACTCCGGTGTTTTAAGCACGAGAAAGTGTTGGTAATGTAATTTCATCATTAAATTGCCACAAAAATCCAATATGGCTGCTCAAAAGTCAAATATGCTCTCGAAATCATTAAAATGATCTTAACTCCTCCAGTATACCTATTTACGCTACTTGAATACATACTGAACACCTAAAATATGTTCTGAAGGTGTTCAAAATCTGTTACAATTGATCACACTCTGCAAGTGTTACTTTAACACCTCTAGAATGCATTTCCAACGCATCCGGATACGTCAAGTGTTCTGCACATTTTGCAGTTTAGAGGCTTGATTCCAGTGTCTATATGCATGCTTTATACTTTACACTTATGAGATACATGTATTTGATCACTAGAAACCCTTATTTGGCATTTTTCTGTAGTGGACATTTTTAAAATTCAAGATGGCAGCCAATACAGCCGCCTTTAAAAATAATATAACCTACATTATATGTGTATTTTATGTAGTTACATCAACTAATTTTTATTACAAAGGTGTAAATTAAGGTATGGGATAAGTATTTGACCATTTGACATGTGGCTGCCTTTTTATCTTCTTTAAAACCCTATAAATTACGATACATCTGTATTGTATTAAGTTATAACACCCAAAATGATTATTAAAGTTTAAAGTATGAGATGTATGTCTTTGAGCACTGATAACTCGTATCTGGTATATTTGTTTTGACAACATGCTTAAATTCAAATGACGGCCAATATATTATGAATATACGACAATTTGTAAGTTTTAAAGATCTTAAAAGGCAGCTACATTGGCTTCCATCTTGATTGGTAAGCTTGTTAACACACTTAAAATGTCAGATATGAGTTCCTCCTGGGTATAGAGCGCAGAATTATGCCTCTATCATAAATGCTTGATGAGTTAAGGTCACTTGAATGATTTCAGGGCATATTGGGTTTTAGGGTGGCCATATTGGATTTGATGGTAATGTTGTGATCAAATCACGTCAATAACCGATCCAAAAGATACCTCGTGCTTTAAAACCTGGATTTAGTGCATAACATTATGGCCATTTGAATGAATTTGAGAGTGATAGCGGCCATATTGGATTTCTAGAAAATGGCACTGCACGAAATTTTGCACACCCTCCAGAAATTATTAGCTTAGGTCATCATTGACAAAAATCGATCAATAGAAAAAGTCTGTACTCCATTTCCACCCTGTGCCCACAATTCCTCCTGACTAATTGCTTTGATAGTGTGGCTCTCTGTGCATGTGGTCTAAATGTTGACCCAAATGTTAACTCAAATGTTAACCCTAAACATAATTGCCCACTGTTTCCACATACATGCGAACATTTTCATGACACTTGGATACAATGGTCGTTGGGTAGTGGCCCACAAGTTGGTAGCCTCATGTGACCTTGTTTACCTCATGTGACCTTTGTACCAATTCACAAACCCCGACGGTAGACTACGCATGCATTCAATGAACGCTGTATTTTTTCACCTTTAACCAATCCTGATACCAGGAAAATGGTAAAGAAAATTGTTTCATTTGCAACCCTTTGACCACTTTAGGATGCAATGAATTACAAAACGCTGGCGATAAAATAGCATCACCAGTTATCAACGCATCATGTGCACAGGTAGCTCTAATAAATGTGGACTTCAGCAGGTCTGAAAAAGGGACAATACAAAGCCAGATTCCTTTCTACCGCAAATCCGTATATAAAATCATTAATTGAAGTAATTATTAAACAGATAATGTATAAAAAATAGCCAGGTAGTTTGAGGTCAATTGTTATTTAGAAATACCTAATGATGTGGTTGCAGCAAAATATGATTCTATGAATGGTTAAGCAAATGCACGGCAAATGTATCTGAGCATTTGTTTTATGTCCAAGTGCATCCTAAAAGTATTAACCGTAGCGTAGTTTCTATCAGCACTTAAATGAGGTAATGTGTCTAGTCTAAGAGCACAATACGTTGACAGATTCGGGATTTGAACCCACAGCCTTCATCAACATGAGTTGTCCATTCTATCCACTGGACCAGACAAGTTAACGAGGGTATACTTGTGTGACTTTTCTTTTTTTTAAATTAGGCACATAAGTAGCAAAATTAGACACACAAGTCATGATAGAATAAAGCAAAACATAAGCAATGGAGTCACACAAGTATACCTCAGTTAGCACACCAGTGACAAAAATCTGAATTATCTGAATCTTGATTTACACTAAGAAATCTGTAGGGCTAGTAATAGTTCTTCAAGGTACCTTTAAACTTTCTTGCATCGCTTTAAAAGAGAGAAGGCACCCTCTTCTGTGTACACAGGTACGCCCTCTTTACCTCTACCGTTTTCGAAACTTGTATGTTGAAAGCGGCTTCCAAATAATAATTTGTTAAAACTACCAGCAATAGTGTTTCCCTGGGATTTTAGAGAAAGTTGCATACTTAGGGACTGCGAAACAATTAAGTGTACTTTATGCACAGAACTTTTACAAGATAGGCGCTTCCAGAGCTATAAACTGTGAACAGGTACCCATCCAACAGTTAAAAATGAATAGAATGTCCCAAAATATCCTAAATTCTCATATCTTATAGTTAACTGTGCGCTTTTAACGGCCTTATGCACTCTTTCATTTCTTCTTCTGCAACAAAAGGCATCCTTGTTTACCAACAACTGTGTGTGTTGTGATGTGTGTGTGTGTGTTTGTTTGTTTGTGTGTTTGTGTGCGAAATGCTTTCTGGATATCTGCAAACAAACATTAAAAATAGAGTACCAACTTGAATTATGATCTTATATAACACTATGTAATAACTGTATTATCTGGTGTGCTTGTCATTGTACATGTGCGTGCGTGTGTTTGCACATGCTTATATGTGTGTTTGTATTAATTTTACTCTTCTTTCGCATTTGTATACATGAACACTATCATCCAACAATTTGAGACAAAGAATAAAACATCTTAATTGGTGAAACATGCTTTATATATTAGTTACAATCTGATACTATAATATATGACACATATTTACTTTTTATGTATCATATACAATTGGATATTGGTTATAAAATACTATAATAATAAGGTTATTAAAAAAAACTTCATTAGTGTAAAATAAGACATTCTACTGCTTATAAAACATTTCTAGTGTGTATTACTGCAAAATTATTTCAAAAATAAACATTTGCTGCATAATTTATCTAAGTAAATTCTAGCAACACCATTTTTTTATATTGGCCGCCATATTGAAAGCGCTCGCTTGTCTTTTAAATATGTATTGTCTCTAGAATAACTCAAAATAAATGAATGTGGAACGAGAATTGTATATTTCACATTTTTATTGCTCTAAATGTCTAGCAAGTTGACGGAATGAACTCAGTACCTACAGAAATTGCTAAAACGAGTCATTTTGGGCAGCCATTTTGATGACGTCATTTGCATATGTTCCTCCACAGGAATTTTGGGCAATTTTATATTTTTGAGATAGTCAGGACCCATACTTTCAAAAAATACCAAAATTAGCTTGTAGTACGATAGTTGCCAGTTCCGCCTTTTCTAAGGCACTTTTTAGCCATTCTCTCTTCACCTATTTATAACAAAAATCGGCAAAAAGTGGACCTTTTTTCCTTTTTGTGGAATTGGGGGGGGGGGGAAAAAAAAAAAAAAAAAAAAGGGGGGGGGGGGTGCGACCGCACCCCCGCCCCACCCCCCTGCGTACGGGCCTGGTCTGCAGGCAGCACAACGGACACTGGAATTGCATTTCAACTGTTCCCTAAGCCTCGGACAATGGCTACAGAATGTAGATAGACAAAAGCTCACCTGGAACCTTACGTGTTCTCTCGCGTTATTAATCATGTATGCGTTTTTATAGTCACAAAACAAACAAAGTAGCGGTAGACGTTCATATAGAGTCCCAAGTATTCGCATGAGGTATTGCAATTGATTAGGCCATGCGTTTATGATGTGTGTCGCAAACGTAGGACGGAATCAATGGCAATACCCTCATTTGTTCTTGTAACAACTTCTATTATGAAACGTCTACCAAAAGAGGTGTATATTACAGGTTCTATAGGTTTCCAGTGCCAATTTGCATAGCAACGGAGAAAATATGTAACAAAACTGTTGAAGTAGTTTTTTACTATACATTTGGGTTATACTTCATTCATATCCAAGATGACCGCAATGGGTCATTTCAAACTGTAAAATGTTCGATAAGTACTCAAATCGACAACTTCAATGACCTTTCTCAGGTTCATATTCCATAGTATATCCGTCTTCAGTATATTCTTGTTCATTGATGGTTAAACGTGGAACCCTGACAAATATAAAAAACATACCCATTTGCAGAAAAAGAATTTACGGCTCTCAAAAAGAACTATTTACGGCTTCTCAAAGGAACTATTTACGGATCAAAAAGACTATTACGGCTCTCAATTGTTAGCTCAATGTCAAGGCCCTGTGTAGGCATGAAATCAAAACAAAATTGTCACAATGGATACACGCGAAAATGCAGTGAGACGGTACGGCTACAAATCAGCCAAGATTCCAGCTGTAAGGGGCTCAAGAAAAGAAATGACATGAAAGGTGAACACTAAAAAGCAGATTAAGAACAGCCTGTTCATGTTTGATGGGGTTTAATAGTCTGTAAGTAGGGTGACGAAAACACTGCAATAATTGACTGCCGGCAGGGGTCATGTTGTTGGTAGGCTAGGGCTAGGCTAGGTAGGGGCTAGGCTAGGCTAGGGTAGGTAGCTATGGTAAATCTCAATTTTACCTTATTGTTTTATAAAATTTTTAACCATTCAATGAACAATGAATTATTGAAATGAGTATATAAAACACATATATACGCCTTTATTCGAGCCTTCCTGTTCAAACTATGGTCCCTCGGTGACATCAAGTAGGGTATTTGCTCGGGGCTGCGGCCCCTCAGCAAAATAGCACTTTTACAGTTACCTCGGGTTCATAGTTTTAACAAGAGTCTCTCATGTCAGATATATTTGTATAAAATGGAAGGTCTTAAACAATTAATCGATTTGTATTTTTTCTTAACCAAGTTGGAGTTTATTATCTTCTTTTGCTTTATTCCCGTTATACACTATTTTTGATTTTTGATCTTTGCTTAATGTGAGTATACTACCTATAAGCACAAGTTCATGGTTAGAAAAAAAACATACCTTTTTTCCATATTTTGCTGTTGTTGACACCCTCAATATTGTACGCGCGTACATCGCCTGTGAAAAAGGGGACCCCTTTTAAACCCCCCCCCCCCGCGTTTCTTGATCACGACATATCCACCTTGATTTACAAGGGGCCCCCGGCTTACTGCATCCACACTTTATTTCTTAAGGGGTTTGACGTGTTAGTGAAGTACCGATAAAATTTTCCGGAGAATCACATCTATGTATTTACAACGGTTTTGCTGATTAAAGGTCCCAGGCAATGCAAATCGAATTTGATGTGGTTTGTGTCAAGTCTACAAGGAGGAGCCAGAAAGCATCAATTTGGGTTGGTGATTACATCGTTAGTGAAACTATTGATTTCCAGAGAGTAATAGAAAAATTCCAGGGGATGGTGTGAATCTATATTCATGGACACTGACTGAAAATCAATAGTTTCACTAATGATTCATGTTAGTGTATTCTTTTCTGGCACTGTTTATTGGAATGGAATGTCCCAATATTTGGAGTAGGTTTATCATTTCATTTCCTGGGACCTTTAAAAGCTAAAATAAAAAAATGGGGATCACGACTTTGTTTTTGCGCTATAGCCAAAACAAAAAAGGAATTGTTGTCACTTTTTTTTAACCATGCAGCTCTGGGAGAAAAGTCAAAATTTACGTTTGATTGCTTAAAAATAAAAATTTCGATAAAATTGTGTTAATTTTAAATAGGTTGGAGGTCTCGATGTCATTCTTTAAAATTTGAAATAAAAAATGGGGTCACCGACTTTTTTCCATTTAACTGCCTAAAAGAAAACGCAGTCTTAACAATTGGGCGCCTCGTTGGGTCGCAAGAAAAGGTCGCGGCACATTCGGTACGCAGCGAAGCAGGGAACGCGTGCGTAGAGGATGCGCGTCTGAAAGCGGGGAGTATTAGAGGATCGCGATATTGACCGCGGTTTGTTTTTTGTTTGAATTCTTTGCGAGAATTATAAACGCAAACCAAAAACGCACAAGGATCCACGGTATCTGCGCGTTGGAATCTTTCTTCGCAACTCAAATGCAGTTCGTTCTTTTGCCGCCGGCGTGGGTGCTAAATTTAGAGAATAACCCGGCCTCGTTCTTCCACATAAAATAATGGTGTCGCCTTGGGTTCCAATTGTCGTCGTAAAGAGGAGTACCGGTTCCCAAAAATCATTACCTTTATTCTCATTCTTAAAACAGCTTTATCATTTAAGGTCTCTTTAACCCATCGAGATGCTTTACGGCCTTAAATACAACAAGAAGATGCCACCCACCAGTGACAACCAAATCGAACAAACCCGTTCAACGCAACGATCAACGACGAGACGGCAACGCTTGCCAGGCCGCGCGCGAAACGCGCTTCAACCTAAAAAATAACATCAATACACCAGCGCCGTACTACCTGGGTTCAATTAAAAACGAATTGACCCGGGCATCAGCCAAGAATGAAATTGCTTACATTTCAACAAGCTGTTTAAGAATTAATGCTCCCCAAAGCTCCAACAGTGCGCGTAACAGATCACACGTCCAAACCCTAATTTACGAAATAAATCTGACCTGTACGATGAGGCTATAAAATTATTGTGCTGAAATAAATGATGCGTGCAGTAATCAAACGGAAGAAAAGAATAGGTATGACACTACACCAAAGAGATGCTGTAGTCATTAACAACCGGCCTCGAAATCCAATTGGGATGAACACAGGAAAAGTTTATTAGAAATGTGGGTTACTGAAATCTGGAATTCTGAGCAAGCTGGAATTGTTCGGTTTATAGTTGAACCTGAGTCACCAAGTTTGCACTTATAGTTCTGATCACGGTGAGTAACTCTCGTATCCTCCAATAGCGAGGCCTGGCGAGAAAAGTTTTGGACAGCGATTTGTTGGGAGAGAGGAGAAGGCAGAAATAGAAAATGTGGCACGATTCACCTGTTTCTGGCCTTTATATTACATCATTTAATAGAGAGTTTACGATTAAAAAGACGTTTTTAAAGGTTCCTTAGTATTCCAAAAAACACTGGGCGCTCAAAAGGCAGTTAACAATCAAACAAACTGACAATGTTACCATTGATAAACTAAGCAAATTACGGTTTAGTCAGAAGTTTTAGAATTAATGTAGCTTAATAAATGCGCTTACGTTTTGACTTGAATGCTTTTATTAAGCAGATAATATTTTTTTTTGCTATTCGGGCTTCATGTTCAATAGGGTTTGCGTTGAATTTTAATTTCCTTCCACTGTACAAGCCCCTCATTCAATGCCCAAATTCTGGAAAGTATAGGTGATGGGACACGATGGGTTGAATCTACGATATGTGACGCTACTGCATACGAAATCTACTTCTTGGAAGTGGAGTGAGGCTAAGTTTTCACGAGGAGTCAGATTAGAGAGATCCCATCAAAAGATCGTGTGGAAAGAAACGTTGTTGTCAGTCTATATTTTTTGCGGGTGTTTTTGACAAAACAGGAGTCTTGGTTCTCTACTGTGGTTAAAATCCAGGACGAATTACAGGAATGAAATGATTACCATTTTGCAAATGTAAATCATCTATCTTTACATCTACATTTTGCAAAAGGTTGGCGGACGAATAAAGATTAAAGTGAGGCGCTAGCAGGTTTTTGAACAAAAAAAACAAATAGTCACTGTAGACTATTCCGTGATGCTATGGTTATTAGTGTTGAGATACATGTTTGCTTTGTTCACGGATAGAAAACAGAAATCTTAATGCATATAAATAACAAAATTGATTCTTCAGCACAAGTTACATGCTAGGAAAACACCAGGCATGGTTAAGGGGCAATATTATTATAGATTCTTCTAGGAGAACTATTTGAAACACATTAGTTTGTTGAAATCTAAACGCATACGCCAAAACTAGTGTACACTCTCTACATGTGCAAACTGAGGTAACTGCACCTTTTTGAGTGGGGTTGCAGTGCGCTCAAACAAAAATTCTTATATGGATTTTTCTTTTGTTTGGATGTTGGATTGGGAGGGGGCTGGGTAATGGGGCTTATCTTTGGGAGAGGGGGCGTTTTTTTATGGAAAAATCTGGTCAAACCCCACTCTTTGGTTTGCAAATCTTTTCATGTTTACTGCCACATTTTTTTCTCTGGTCTTTTTCCCCATTCCTCCGGGCGGCCTTAATGGCTATTTGGGCCTCCTTCCCATTCCTGGGGCTAGGATGACTCGTTGGTTTCGGTGATATTGTCAAAAACTTGTATTCCGGTTGGTTTCATATTCTTTGACCATTTCCATGCGCCATGCGGGTCACTCAATTTTGCCAGAAAGGTCAGTTGGGTCCTTTTATCATGGTGAACGGATATTACGTTTAAGGCTATGTAGCAGTTTAAAGAGCAGGGGGATGGGTGGGTGACCAGTGGTGGGAGACTGGGTATGTTTCTTTTCCATCCTCCAGACCAAGCCACAGGTTAAAATATAGAATTAAAACATATGACCAATAACATTCGTTTCTTCAAAGGGACTTTTGGCTGTAATTGCCAGCCATGTAATTTGTTGTGAACAGTGTAACACGCTCTGTTGAGGGCAATTAAACTGGGCCACTCTATCTTTTGGATAATCACTCAAACAAAAATATTAGAAATTCCACCAAGTACAATGTATAAGTCACACCTTTGAAGAAAATACGATAAGGTACTTTCTTTCAAGGCATGCCAGAAACAAACGAAAAGCTTTGCAAAAAGCGTGCAGTTTTCCTATTAATTCAACAGCCTGGAAACGTACTTTGCTTCTATTTTATTATTTTACGCACGATGCTCTTTATAGCAGCACTGAATGTAAAGAGAAATTGTTCTAGGAGAATAAAAAAGGGACACAGATATAGTACCCCTGTGAGCACAACACTTTTTACAGAAGCCATTAGTTAAGTGGCCTCTGCTTCAGAAAGCTTTCAGAAGCCACCAATTTCTAGATCTGCAATCAAATGATAGAGATAACGACCGTTGAGCACAACACCCTAAAAAGATATTTGATATGGTCTTTTCGAGTGTTCACTGGAAAAAATTAAAAGGCATATAGTGTTCCGGGAAACAACATATGGCACAATGTTCCAGGAGTACCTTAAGGAAGAAACTAAATCGGATGTTGGAATAGTGCCTAGAGAGCATAAGTGCATGGAATTTCAAAGATGGAAAATTGTACTTATGTAGCAATAGAAGAATCAGTCAAGGATTCTGTGGTCCCGGAGTACCAATTCTAGATATGTGAATTAAAATACAAGAAAAATAACCTGTCGCACAGCGGCGACCCGCGGGGCGGGCTAAAGCTGGCCCGGGCAAAATGATGACGTTTGCCCACCAACAACCTAAACACACAAATAAGATACAGATATAAAATTGATTTGGCATCTGAGCATGCGTCTTGATAAGTTTTGGCGCTCTTTGGCCGCAGGTAAAATAGTTCAGAACCCTGAAGAATCCATGGCATTAATTGTCTGTAGTGTTTCTCTATTGTGTATTGCACGCCTGATTTGTTTCAGCACTGTACCCAATAAACCTTGTCTTCAAAGGTCATGCTTTATACCGTAAAGGTTAACGAGCGATGCCCTAGGACATGTCATGGGGACTGAAGTTTCTTTACACCCCTCAACTGAAAGTGATCCGTAAAAGACTAAGCCTCCGCTCATGAAGAAAAGTGATGCGCAACAGTGACATCAGAGTGTTTGGGTGAAGGGGGTCCGTCCTATTCAAGCCGGTAATATTACTATCCGGACATGTACATTTGAGCTTTTTATTTCTGGTGGGAGTTGGTCCTTTTCCAAAGGAGATGTGGTCATAAGTTCTTAGGACATCGGCATGTTTCTTACTTTAACGCAACACCTATGACGTACGGGCATTGTTTGTCGTTCCCATTATTTACAGGAATGTAGAGTTAGAACAATAAAACTCCATTCGTAAATGTACGAATGGCATAGTTTTATTAAAGTGTCTCCATTCGTCCATTACGCATGAGTGTTATTTTTAACTCCACAATTGTTTCGTGCACCCAAAACAATTGAACAACAAAAAGCCCATGGCTTTATAGGTGTGCTTTAAGAGGGGAAACTCAATTAGATTAAAAGTACTTCCGGAAAATAATGATTAAGATTAAGGTGTTGGCATCATGATTTAAAGGCCGCGATTTCACATTGTTTTAGGTTAAGTTACATACTTGAAAATACGAATAAAAAAATGTTGTCACCGTATTGTTTTCCTGAAAAATGGTCGGAAATTGACATTTTTAAAGGGAAATCTCCGTCCTCACTAGAGGACGCTTGCGTCTCGGCTCATTTTACGCCTTCTTAGACAAGTGCTAGCAACATTCAGAGTTCTGCACGATTTTACGAACGCTTTTCAAATTCGCGTAAACAAGAGGGCAATCGCGCCTGAATTTGCGACGCTAAATCGCAAACGAATACACGCTTGCTCATCTCCGAGTTCATTAAAGTCGGCTTGCGAGTACTCTTAGAAACCAAATCATAATGCCAACACCTTAAAGTGGTAAACTATAATTACATGAAAAAAATCACCAGGAGAAACCATTCACTCCAGGCGCCTCCTAATTCTTTCTAGTTTTCCAACTCATATTCTTATACACATATTAGTCAAATTTAAACAAAAAAGGGCGTGAATCAAATTGGATTAAAATTGAAAATTTGGCGTATTGAGACCAGCGTGGGATATTCTTTGTTTGAGTGTTGTTTTCTGGCTTTATTTTTGTATTAATTTGTTGTCGGTTATTACTTTAAATCTCGCCGCATGTTTAAATTGTCATTTCACTTTGCGTGTGTATATTTGACGTAAATAGTTATTAGTTAAATCGAATACTTAGTCATATTTTAATTTCGTATTCAATCTTTTTGTTATATTTATATTTGTGTTGGGTTGTGTAAATGGTTTATGTTTGGTTATTTGATTTTTGTTAATTCGCCTAAGGACCTGCACCTCAAACCAACAATTACCTTTGAGTGGATCTTGAATTTATTGTTTAACGTGTTATAGCACATTTACTTACACTTGAAGGGTCTTCTTTAATTGTAAGAGTAAAACGATGTTAAAATCACGAAGTGGAATTATGCTCAGTTGCAAGATTCAGATATTAAAGTGGGACATAAACACGTAATCAAACCCTTTTTTATAGATTCGTTACACAGTTTTAAACAAACGTTTTTAGTTAATCTGTCACACCACAACGAGTAATAGGAAAGTTTAATTGAAAACCGTGGTATTTAGGGAGCGGGTAAATATTTACGCCGAGGGGAAGGGGCAATGGGGATTCATTTTTTCGGCCCAAAAAAATAGCGTTTTACTCGCTACGTTTAAAAATTCACATTTTCCTTGATTTTAGGGGATTTTCCATATAAAAAGGCCATGCTCCTCATCTCTCCTTGATGAAAGAATATTTCATACTCCCCTCTTGCTTACAATTTTTTTCCGTATTCTCCCCAAATCCTCCAGTCCCTAGCGTAAAGGACATCTCCCTTACCTTTAAATCGTTCTTTGAAATTAGACAATATGCAATGTGTTATAATGCAAAACAATGAATGTGTATGTTCTAACCATAGGATAAATGTTCACTCCATATGTGTGACTGTTTAACATTTGAAGGGTTTAAGTAGTTGTACTAAAAAAAATGCCTATTAACAGTGTGAATAGTAAGAGACAGTAATCGGCTTGCGGAACAATGGGTTTACTGATGGAACTTCGCAGGTGAATGTCACACCAAGTGTTAGAAATTGATAGACTACCTTTGCTAAACATCTCACGTTAAGGGCAGGTTGATCAGTAAATCATAGGGAGTATCCTTTTCCCAATAGTTTCATGTTTATCTTTTTGTGTTTACCGGGTACTTCCATTTGTTTCAATCCAACACTCAATACGTTAAATAAACTCCAGGCTCTCCTGATTTGGTTGCGTCGATTTCTGATACAGTGTTTTAGCTCTTATAGATTAGCATGATCCAAGACATGTCGTAGAGCGGAAGTAGATGGAGAAATGTTTCTATTTTTTGATCCAGAGGTTCGGGCAAATCAATGTCCATTATCGTTCTCTGAGGTTCACTGGCAAGTGCATGGGTTGAACTTGTATTAAAAATCACAACGGCGTTGAGGACCGGAGAAGTAACTATTCCATTATATAAATCCCGTCGGTCAAATAAATGTACGAGGGGTGATTGATAAGTTCTAACTAAGGTACAAAGAGATATGCTACAAAGTTCAAATTTACACCGGCTACAGTTTCATTCTTCAAATGAAAATTCCAGAAAGTTTCATGTGTAATTGTTCTATTTTTTAACTGCAGGTAAGGTCCAAATATTGCGAGTTTGCCGGACCTATTGAAGCAATTACGTGAGAAATTATAAAAAAGTTGAGAGGGAAAGCTGACATCGGGGTGCTCTTCCATCATGACAATGCCGCAGTCCATAAGTCTATGGTAGAATTGACTGCAATCCATAAATGTGGCTTCAATCTGTAGAACATCCAGTTATCACCAGATTTTGGGCATACGGTCTGACTACTATCTCGTCCCAAAGCTGGAAAAATGAACTCCTCAACTTTTTAAATCTTTCACGCGTAATTGCTTCAATAGGGCCGCCAAAACAACAAAACAACAAGAAAAAAATAACAAGTTAAAAAAATAGAACACAGGGATATACCATGAAAACTTCTGGAATTCATTTGAAGAAATGAAATATGTATATGGTGTAAATTTGAACTTTGTAGAATATCTCTTTCTACCCTTAGGCTTAAAACTTATCAATCACCCCTCGGTATCAAATTGTTTGTAGTCTCTGTTTCTACCAGCAAGTTATGCCATGTGTTAACTTGTAACCAAAATAATAGTTGCCAACACGATAACAGTGTACGTGCAATTTCAGAGGCTCTATTTTCCACCACTGACAGACTGAGTGAGACAGAAGCTACCACTGGTTTTGAAATATTATCCTCACAACGATTGCATTTAGTCATGCAAATTTCAGGGAATGTTTTTTTAAAGCAGAACGAAAATTGAATTATACACAATACTTCGTAGTTATTAAGGACCTTGCACTCTCTATGAATTAATCTCCATTGGTTTTTTATTACTACATTCGTAACAGCAAGAGTTTCTTTCAATCGTTTTTCTTTGTTTGGGTATTAATTGTATTTCAATACATCGTAAAAAAGAAAACAAGTTTTGTACTTGGGACAAGCTTGAGATCACAAACAATGTGTCACACCGAGGTGTTGCGTTAAGTAAGATAATGGTCTCGTTTTTCACGACATTCGTGGAAAAGAAAACACGGCTCCGGCTTCGCCTCAGCCGTATTGTATTTCAACAATGTCGCAAAATACGGCCATTATCTTTTACATAATCAGTTTATGTAATTGTTAAAAGGTGAGGACTTGGCTCAGGACTTCAATGCCATATGCAAAGAACAACCAAGAACACGGGTAACGAAATGGCAGTGTCCCCCATAGATGGAATAAATCTAAACTTGTCGATTTTTTTTTGAGGCTATTAATTGGTGCAGAAATGAAAGTTGCGGTTACCATCGTCTTTGAGACCCCCTGATTTTACCGGAAATAGTATAAAAATTAACTACATGGTTAGAGGGAAATAGGGACATCTATTGTCCCAAGGTAATGGGCTACGGACCTATCACCCGAACATGAAGGGGTGAGGGGTGATAGGCCCGAGCCAGTACCAAGGGAAAATAGTGTGCCTATTTCCCGATAGAAACCATGTAGTATTTGTTTTATTACACCTCACTGTGACTCTGGGGACGAGGTTGCGGGAAACAGTCAAATCTATTTCCCTAGGGAAATAGCATGCGTAATACGAATCAGCCAATGGAATAGCATGATTTTATTCCTCTTATTTCTGTTTGCTACCTAACCATTGCTAACGGAGAAGGACCACTATGTTATTACTTTCTTACTTAGAATTTTTATGTGACACTCGCATTGTTTTATAATTCGTTTAAATACACAGACGAAGACCGGTATGGCATGCTACCTATTTACTTTGGTTTCTGCGCTCGATTAATGCTACCCTCTTTTTTTCTAATTTGATCCCAGGTTTAGGCTGTCATCTTCCAGCTTTCTTTGTCTACTTGCTGTCTTATGAGAAGCATGCTCGTGCATGTACACGTTGTTAATGACTTGCCACCTCATTGTCGTATTCCTATGCAGGTCTTTTGTGACCAAACCCGTTTATTTTTTTCACCTATTGTAAAAGTCCTGATTTGTAAGCAACCTAAATGAAAGTAAATGCGGTATCTTAGGATATGTATAAATAATATTAATAAATTGATTTTGGTAATTATGTTACCCTGTATTTAAGCAACAAACTTTTTGGTACAACTGCTGTACTAGCTTTGCTATATAATCCTAAGTAATTGTTTTGTCTAAGCCCCTGGTGTTTTATTGCTGTGATGGTCGTCATGGTTTCGTCTTGTCTACTGTCAACAAATCTTGTCTATTTTAGGTATGCCCTGACTTTTATCTCCCGGTTTCTCATTTGCCCTCTTCTAACTTTCTTTCTTTTTTCCCATCTACTCACCCCCCAACCCATCTCTTCCCTCGCTTCTCTCTCTCTCTCTCTCTCTCTCTCAGTCTTCTCTCCCTCTGAACCCCCTCGCTATTCTTTTCCTTTGATTTATCCCGTTTCAGTATGCCGTCCCCTGCAATATACGAACTGCCATTAACCACCAGCTCACGACGAAGACCTTCGCGCATCACTAATTGAATTTTCACCAACACTAAATTGAACATCTCCAAACTTATTCCCTTTGCATTCACAACCCGTTACTACAGACCCCCATATCATCTCAAACATTGTGCACCCACCCTCCGTCCACTGTACTACACCACATACACAGTTCTGGTTATGCCTGCCTTGTAATCCACACTGACGACACGCGACTTCAACACCAATAATAAAAACCTCATTAAGCAATGAAGTCATTTTTCCATTGATCTAATATTCAACGTGGAATGTCGTGTATACACAAATCAATGATTATTGATTAACATACACCACCATCAAAACCTACATGATCACCCTACACCACTCTTTCTCTGTTTAGCATTCTCGGTTTAACAGTTTTGGTTTTACGGACATTCCTATAGTCTACCACATGCTCACTAGGCAATCGGCTCTCCACACGCAAATTTCAGGACCGCTCACCGGCAGACGCGAAGGGGAAGTTGTCTTTAAAGATTATAATAAATGCTATCATCTCATACAAAATCATCGCACAACAACGCCGACACCCAGAATTGGGACTCAATTCTCATCGATCTCACCCATCTAAATACACTCAAACACATAGCACCCAAACACGAACAGGTCGGACACACCCAACACCCCCCCGTTATTTAACAGATTGCATGAAACCCAATCCAAAAGTTTGATACAAACAGGCTTGTCGAGCAGCTCCTGCATCCGATGATACTTAAATCTAAACCCAGACTGTGACGTCATTTGTGTTTGGTGACTTTTTTTTTTTTTTTTTTTTTTTTTTTTTTAATATCTTAATCTTCTCCCATCTTCCAACAAACTCGCAGGTCCTATTTGACTTATCCTTTTATTAATCTGATGTTCCATCACAACATATTAGTTTTTCACATGGGGTTTTTATAGTTTACTCTTCTTAGTTTTTATACGACCAAATAAACCAGACAATACAAAGAAACCATTACCCCCCGCAACCTAACAACAGCCACGCGCATACGCTACAAACTCCCCCCCACCAATTTGTTTTTTTTAGCACCAACTTCCCACTGCCAACAAGAACCCACCCCAACACGCCGGCATCAGCCATGGTTGTGACCAGCCACCTGCACAACCACAGACACCCCCCTCCTCCCATATTCCTCTACATCTCTCAAGCATAAGATTGCCACAAAAAACAAAAAACATCACTAAAACGTGATTACAGAGATCACAAACATTCGACACATTTACCGTTAGAATCAACACTGAATCATGGGACCATATAATCACAGAAAATGACCTAACTTGGTGTACAGCAACTCATTACCAAACTTATACAAAATTTAGCAACGAATCCCTTCCTCCTACAAAGAAGACCTTAAAAATCGTAACCCCTAAGCGAGCCTGGATGACAACAAGCAATTTCAAGTCAATTAAAACCACAAGCACCGGCCTTACAAACATTACCTGAAGAAAAAACCCACCCCCCAGCAACCCACACAACCCTACCACAACAATACCCAAACCACCACCCCCACAATTAACTCACAATTATCGTATTGCCAAACAAACCCAACACAAAACAGAAACAAAAATTCAGGAACCCACTCAACAAATGATCTTACCAAAACCTGGACCTTCCTCACCACATTTAGGCAGGAAGGTCTATCCACTAAACAAATCCCTGCCCTTTTCTCTCATAAAATAGCAGATAAACCGGACCGCTTGACAGAGCTTAACGCATTCACGATCACTTCACTAACTGGGCAAAAATTTGGCTAACAAAAATTCAAACCTTCCAATAACTCATTAATAAAAACCTTCCAAAAACAACACATTCACTTCATTTTTCTGAATCCAGTACTGTAGATGAAATGCACAAACTCGCCATCTGTTGAAACCTGGTAAAAGTCTGGTACCGACAAGATAGATCCTGGGATTGCTAACAAATCCGATGATAAATCATTTCGCTCTGATGCACATATTTAACCCAAATCAATTCTCCGGGAACTTTCCAGACACATCAAATTCAGCCAAAGTCATTCCAATTACAAAAACAAAAGAGCACATAAACATGAAAAGACAGGCCCATTTTGTTCTTCAAGCTTTTGCAAACCTACTTGAAAAAATAATGTAATCACGTCTGTTACTTCTTCAATAAAGCAAACATTCTGGTCGATGAACAATACGGTTTTAGGCCCAAAAAAGCTCAAACTTACATGACACTCCTGAACTAAACAAACCCACCCAACCTTGCACTACAAAATAAACTTCACACAATGGGGATTCCTGGATCTCTCCAAGGCGTTCGGCAACCATTGACCCAAACATTCTTCTTCACAGCTTTATCATTAGGTGGGCCGGGAGTAGCCTTGGAGGGTTCGGAGTACCTACTAAACCGCGCCCAATGTTCTACGTACACTCCATGCATCATCAATCAACCCCTATCACAGTTGGGTCCCGCACGGCTCCATCCTTGGCCCCCTACATTTTCATCATTACATGCCCCGCCCCTCCGGTTCCCGCCCCCACAGCTTCGCCCTGATTTCTTTCTTTGCGTCCGATTCAGTTCCCTTAGCACCTTACACTATGGTACAGTACTCTCCCTACTGTCGCCCCCACTATACCCTGGTTTGTGTGCCTAACGGTGGGGTTGTCACAGCAAAGAGAAGGCCACAGAAACGGCTGGCCGTACCTGAACCTCGTGCTTTCAGTAGAAGGGCTCCATGACGAAAAAAAAAAAGACAACAGGGCGGTCCTTGTGGGCATGACCGCGCGTTGGTAGGCTTTTATGATTTATTTCTCTCTGATCTGTTTTATTCTCTCTTCTTTACTGAATCATAGGGTGGCGCACTGCTGCATAATTACAGTCAGTGAGCGCTTGATATGAGATCCCAAAATTATACAGTACATGTGCGAAATGGTAGAGGCAATTCCAGATTATGATGTAATGGACTAATTTAGCACATGACTCATATAGAGCGGACCAGATCCTTCTGTATTGTTTGAGAGGATATATAAAGCCTGGTGAGAGAAGATGATGGCCGAGAGATTCACAAAAATCATTACTCCAAGGGGAGTTCATACCATCGTGCTCAAGTTATTAGCAGTGCTTCAAGTATAGTGACAATGACAGTAATCACAGTCCATTACAAGTCTTCCATATAGGGGACATTGTCATAGTAGTCTCAGCTCAGTAGTTCGGCGACTGTGTAGCCGTCTTCGGTTTTGTATTCAGTGGCCTCTGAGTACCAAGGATAAAACAAGCTACAGCACTTTGTCGACTGTCTATTTAGTCGACCTCCGAGATTCGGGAGTCATTGGAGTGGTTTTCCTCAGTAAGGACAAGTCGTACGTGGAACGTCCCACTATTGGAAATTGGAGTTTGCGCTGGAATATTCGCCAGGACTCTTGCAAGTTCGGCATCTTATAGTATCTCGCTGCAGCCCGCGTTGCGGCACACAGGTGTGTTAGTAAGTTTTAGTAG
Organism: Ophioderma brevispina; assembly: GCA_023653785.1. Classification (NCBI taxonomy): domain Eukaryota; kingdom Metazoa; phylum Echinodermata; class Ophiuroidea; order Amphilepidida; family Ophiodermatidae; genus Ophioderma; species Ophioderma brevispina. The sequence continues at coordinate 55,706 of JAMKCH010085665.1, forward strand.
TTCATTAATTAACAATATTTATATTGATTTAATTTTGGGTATTGATGATACCAAATGATGTTGATTGAGATGATTTAGACCCAACAATTAAATACATTATGGTTTTAAATATTTGTAATCAAGTTTACAGTGTATTGTCCAGTTATTAAGGCGTTTGGATCCGTAGTTTAGAGGTGGTTTTGCCCTTGGTCAGGAGAACGTAACATCACCAAAATCTCTAACACACTAAAAAACTGATCGTATTTGCCAGGATGGACACAAACATTTTTCTCTCAACTCTGAACATTTAATGCACTTTTGACAACATGATCATGAACATGCAAAATCACTGCTTGGTTTCGGGCTAAACAAATTTCTCTCAATGTTTCAACAACTAACTAATGCTTTTCTCTACACCAACACCAATCACAATTCAAACATTAACAATAGATAACCGGACAATCTCCCAGGTACACTCAACCAAATTTCTTGGCCTTACATCGACGACAAAACTTACATGGTAATGAACAAATCAACTTGTCACTACCAAGCGTCTCACGCAATGGTACAATTACAGAGTAAAACACCCACAGACGACTACGCCTTAAAATCACTTTAAACACATAGTTCTTCCATACCTTAGTTACTGTAACATCATTTTGGCCTCCAACTATCATTCACGGCTTACCAAACTAACACCAACAGAAGACAGAAATGGGCCTTCGCACTAATCACAAACTAACCACCAGAGAAGTCATTACTTTGCCCATATTCACTCACGAAAACACTTTTAAAGACATCGCCGGAAGGAAGAAGGACGCCCTCTATAGTTTCATGAGAAAGGATGAACTTTGAAATGAAACATTCCCACTATAAAGCGACATGCTCAAAAGTTTACCTTTTCGTAGTTTTCAAAAAAAATCATTCACAAACTCTCAAAAGTGTCTTATTTAAAATTATAATACAGGCTTTCAATGGGTAATGGAAATTTCCAAAATTGGAACCCGTTCCCCCCAAGAACCCAAAAATGCCGCTTTGCAAGGATGTGTGTTATATTAAGTTAGCAACATCTATGTGAGTGGCCATCTGGTTCTTGGGGGGAAAACCCCATTTTTGCATTTTTTTTTTTGGGGGCCTGAACTGAAACACTAAAGGAATTGCCAAAAAACAAAACAACACACTATTACAATTTATAATGCCATACCACACTACGAGGTAAGGCATTCTAATCTACATGGGCTCAGTTCAGTAAACTTGGATGAGCACATGTTAAAACAGCTGACTCATGCAGCTTCTGGGTATCCTAAATAATTACTAAATGCAAGGGTGTATTTGGATCCAATTAACGTTGAATGAAAGCTATTTAAAACTGAGCCAAGTGAATTGGTTTATTAGTGTGATGGTGATGATTTACTTGCTATGATATGTAAAAGCGCTGTCAGGGGCCAAAAGATTGCGGGGTCATGTGTTGCATAAAGAGTTTGCTTGGTGGTGGCATGAAGACGATTTACGTTAACCCAAATCTTGGCACTCATTGCACTACACTAGGTATTTGGGTTTTGTTGTGCTGCCTCATGTAGCTCTTTGTAGTTTATGAAGGACCAATGTTCTATCTAGGCATCATTTAACAGCTCCATAAAAAACGGGCAAGCTATGCAACATCTCCCTGTTTCTTTAGTCATTAATGTCGAATTGTAACGGGGCATGCTCTAAGCTTTGCTTTTCAGAGAGTATTACACCCTCTGAAGTTTATCAGACTTTCTCATTTTTTCTTGATACAAGTGTATTTTGATGATTATAAACACAACACCTTGCTAATGATAAAGTAATTGTAAAAAACCAACTCAAAATGATGCTGGAAATATAACTATAATGATTATAGAGGGGCATCCTTCATTTCTTATCCGGCGATGTTCCTTTAGCGCACCTCAACCACTTTCAAAACAGCGCTCTTCATGTTGGACTATCACAAACCCTCATTAACCAAACAGGCAAATCCATGCATAACAACCAGACAAGTCGGACAACAAACTTCATCTTCCCCTCCCAAAATCGACCTTGAAAAGCACTTATTCAGTATCACGGAGCAAAATTTGGAATGATTCTCCCAATCTATCACTACGGATTACAAACACAAAATACATTTTAAAGCTCAACTGAAAAAAAAATTTTCATAACCAGTTATATTCTGAATAAATATCCCCAAGTCCTTATTTCTCCCTCACGTTATTTGTCATCTCATTTCATTTCATTCCTAATTGTCCATTCACCTCAACCTCTTCAACTTCTGCTTCTCATTATGCAATAGATTACATACCTCAGCAAGTTATGTTGAGAAGTCTGCCTTCCTTGTCCAATTCCCGTTATCCTGTATCACGTTAAGTGTTGTCTAGTGTAGTTTTTTTTGGGTTTTTGTTGTTATGTATATTGAATTGTTAATTTTTACTTCATCCCTTACTTGTGTAATTTTGTAATTCTGTAATATGGAGTATATTTTAATTATGGATTACAGGGCCAGTAATAACTATAAGCCCATCGGGTTGTCCATTAATGGTCCTAGCATATCATTCATATCCCTCATCTGTTCATCTTAGTACAGTTTACAACTGACTTGTATTATGTACTGTAATATAATTATTACTGGATTGATACATTTGCTGTCATGTACTGGTGTATGCTGAATAAGATAACTGGAACTGACTATTCATGAGGTTGTAATAATATCGATTTTGATCATCAGATTGAAAGGCCGATTTTTCTCATGTCCTGAAATTTGGCCCTTAAACTTAAATCCCATTATCATTAAGAGATAAACAAAATACCGCCGTTTTAGTGGTTACCATCAATATTAGCACAGTTATTGAATAGGGCTTGCCGCCATCATTATTGCTCTACCAATCAAAAACGCAAGTTTGTTCCCACGATATTTGCCTTAGGGTGTATGTGCAAGGCAAGGATCTCACTCAAATGAGAATACAATACACAAATAACAACAAGTAAATTAAATGATGAGTTGCAGAGTAATCAACGAAGACACACCAAATGTTTCACCTTGAACTTGGCAGCACACTCTTGCATGCTCACTACCAACGACGCGGATTGTCTGGTGGAGCAATCCTGCTTAGGATGTATCAGTTGTCCCTTGGGTTGGGCGAAGACATCCTTGTGATAAGCCGGCAGGAGGCATTTAAGCTGGATCAAGCTTCTTGGCATGGGTAGATCTTTTCCGAAACAGGCAAAGAATACTCTGCACCACGAGTAGCACAGGGCAAGTGCCCGTTAATCTAGGGGTACGTGGGCGAGCACACGCTTGTGCCAGTGTGAGTTTGTTCAAATGTTATTGCGTGAGTATACTTTACTCTTCGTCTCTGATGTGGGTCTTGAGAGAGTTCGGGTCCATCGGTAACTCTTAGGTAGACAAGATTATCACAGTGCTCCAGGGGTGTGCCATACCAGGTTACTTTAAGGTGATGTTGCGTAGATGGAAAAGCACACACCTGTGTTGGGATGGATTTGCAGTAGGTGGTTTTTCCCCCATAATAAGGAGGGAGTTCACCCAAAGCTTTGGAGAGTGTCTCTTCGACAAATGTGAAGTCGGTATACTTGATGCGATAATCCCAAGATCGTTTGCATAGATAAAACGGACAGGTTCCTGCACACTCATAGGTGGTCGTTGGTATAGATGTTGAACACAAGGAGAGGTGCGATTACGCTTCCCTTGGGTATGCATTCTTGAGCCTTTTTTTTTACACCATCGGCTGTCTTGGTTCCTAGACGAACAAAGAACATCGTGTTTGCAAGCAATTGTTAGATTGAGCTCAGTCAAGAGATATTGTCCGTGGTGAGTTCCAGAATCTTTGGAGTAAGCATTTGTGATTAACAGGGGTCATTACGCTGTGGATAGGTCAACGAACACGACTCCGCTTCCAAAAACCCTTACTCGGAAAACCATCTCGAGGTGTTGAGTTTGGTTGAGTGCTTGACTTGTTGATTTGCCTAGCCGGAAACCTGTTTGTTCTGATATGAGGTATTCCTCATCATAGGTGTCGATGCGTTGTGAGGCAGGAGACTTTCAAGTAGCTTATATGTATGACTGAGGGAGTGATATTGGTTCTATAGCTCTTGGGGATAGATGGATCTTTCCCGGGCGTAAAGAGTGCAAAACAGTGCTTTTCTCCAGAATCGTGGGAAACCTGTGGGAAATAAGGCACATTGTAGAGCTCAAGAAGCCATTCCTTTGCTAACTGGGCCGGAAGGTTTTCAGCTGCTAAGTTGAGATGTCGTCAAGTCCTACTGCTTTTCCTGGTGTGAATTGACTTGAAGTCTAGCAAAACCAGTTTACGTTCGTACCAGGGTGAAGGGAAAAAGAAAACGAGTGATTGAAACCAGGGTCCGCACACTATACCCTCTTATGTCGTATGGGCTCTTGTTAGTGGGCAACTTGGTTGGATATAACATTTGGCTGCTGTTGAGGTTCTTGGACCCTAGAACGTTTTCGGATGGTAGACCATGCTTTCTTATTGTTATGGGTCATATCGGCGGGTTCAATTTAAAGTGGCCAGGTTTTGATCTTTCTGGAGGATCCTTCTCAGACTTCCTAACCTTTAGCAGTTGTTTTCGCTGAGAAGGATCGGCTTAAAACATGGTGGTGTACTCTGATAATTCTTAGCACATTCCTTGGAAAGGGCCTGTATATTCTGTCCTACAGCTTTTGGGTATGAATCTCCGGGCACTCTTGGTTAACAGTGGGCAAAATTTGTCCTAGTTATGGGGTTTGGAGATAAAGAACAAAACCTCTTCACGTTTCTTCTGATCCAGGTCATCAATTAATCTGCCGTCTTCCTCTCCTAAGTTAAGGACCGCTTTAAAGCCACTTTGTTTGGTCTTACCGGCAGCGTGACTGGGATTACCGATTGGTTGAGTTAGTGGGACAGGATCTGGTTGGGCGATGGTATCGTTCCGCTGTGGGTTTCATGCAGACATAACATCGCATTGGGAGATGGTACCACCATATCAGCAATGATGTTAATTTTTGCCTTGGAAAACCCTCCACAAATCAATGAAGCTATAGTCCGGCAAACCTTAGAAAAGGCGTGACTTCATTTTAGATTATGTGAATACTTAGAGGAACAGTGTTTGGGGTGTAGTAGATTGGCTTCCACTGGCGAGCAGTTATGACAGGGAGACCACAGGGACGGTTCCCTACTTCTCCCCTATCCTCTGCCTATTCCAGCTGAGTGAACAATAATCCATTTTTATTGCCCGCCCACCACGTGCTCTGACAGCTCGGGTTTGCTCGGGTTCCTAAATAAATGCAGATTGGTGTGACTGTCCAGCTTGATTTATTCAAGTTCTCGTATAGTTTACAACGGTTATTAGGGGGGGGGGGGTGCAAGTATGTGATCTGAAGAGATAATTTTTATTTGATTTTCCTAAATAGCGATATTATCTCGCTGCAGCCCGCGTTGCGGCACACACAGGTAGAGTAAGTGTAGTAGTTCATTAATTAAAACTTATTATTGATTAACCCTCGTCTACCGAAGGGGGGGGGGTGGTTACCACCCCCCCTTCAGGTTTTTTTCCCCGGTTTCTTTTTCCCCCCCTCCTTTTTTGATGCCAAATTATTTAATGTAATGGTCAATTGTCATGTTCCGCCTCCTTTAATGCCAAAAACAAAACATCCAAAGGGTATAGGTAAGATACAGGGTGATCCCCAAAGTGATCGATAGGGGGGGGGGTGAGTAACCCTCCCTCCGGAAGAGAAGTACCACATGCTAACACAACAACAGGAACAGCACAGAAATTGATTTTGGTACAATAGCTGCTATGGTCCTCCCTCTTTCCATTGATACAAAAAATGAGTACCAACATGCCTGCCAAAAAATTGTTGTAAACGTAACAATGATGTCATAATGTTTGCATGTCAGCAAACGCCATTTCCATAGACCACACCCAGCTGAAAAATCAATTTTTCGCAAAAAAGGTTAGAAATCAGATTTCATGAGGTTTTTGACTCTACTTGATGGGAAATGACTAGTTTTATATAATGACATTCATTTTAGAGCTATCATAGGGTGTTGAAAGTCGCTAAAATTGCGAAATATCCATTTAGCCAAACCCTATATTCAGTATTTTCGTACTCCTCAACATTGGACGTCATGGTGACGTCATAATGGCGATGTTAGTACTTATTTTGGTACCCAAGGGGAAGGGAAGAAGAAACGCTAAGCTATTTCATTTGGTACCAAATTTTCAGGAATCGGGTGTTCAGTAACGACAAAATCACGGGGGGGGGTGGTAAAACCACCCCCTTCGCAATTTTGTTACAAAAAATGGCTCAGGTCGACGGAGGGTAATCTTTGATTAGTGATGATACCACAAATTGATGTTTGATTGAGTTTGATTTAGACACACAATTAAAATAAAAAAAGAACCCAATTTTTTAAATTTGTAATCAAGTTGACAGTGTATTGTCCAGATTCAGGAGTTTGAAGCCGTAGTTTAGAGGTGGTTTTGGCCTCTGGTCAAGGTGAACCGTAACATCACAAACATCTTAACACACTAAAACTAATCTTATTGCAGATGACACAAAACATGTTTCTCTCAAACTCGAACATTATTGCACTTTTTGACAACATGAATCATGAGCTCGCAAAAACACTGATTGGTTTCGGCTAAACAAAACTTTCATGTTTCAAAAACTAACTTGACAGCTTTTTCTATCACACAGAACACAATCACAGTCAAACATTAACAATAGAGTAAGCAGACAATCTCCCAGTTACACTCAACCAAAAGTTTCTTGGCAGGTACGAATCGACGGACGCAAGACTTTACGACATGAGTGATGAAACACAGTCAACTCTGTCGCACTACCAAAGCGCGGATCACGCGATTGGTACAATCTACAGAGTAAAACACCACATACCTAGATAGCCTTAAAAATCACTTTACAACACACTAGTTCTCCCATACCTTCGCTTACTGTAACATCATTTGGGCCTACAACTATCATTCACGGCTTACCAAATAAACACACCAGAAAAATGGCCATTAGCACTATCACAAACTACCCCCCAGAAGTCATACTTTGCCATTATTTCACTCACTGAAAACACTAAATTAGAGCACCTAACCAACTTTCAACAGCGCTCTTAATGTTTGACTATCACATCAATCATTCCACAAACTGACAAATCCATAGCTATAACACCAGACAACCCGACAAAACTTCATCTTACCCTCCCAAAATCTACCTCTGAAAAGCACTTTATTCAGTACACGGCGCAAACTTTGGAATGATCTCCCAGGAATTAGCATACGATTCAAAACAAAAAGACTTTTAAAGTCAACTTGAAAAAAACATTTCCTCAAACAGTATAATTTGAATAAAAGTACTCCCCAGTCCTGATTTCTCCCTCCTTTATTTTTCATCTCATTTCTATCTTTATTCCTTACATTTTTCCTCACATCTACTTCTTCCAACCTCTGCTTCCTCCATTATGCAATAGTATTACATAACTCAAAGTTAGTTGAGAAGTCTGTCTTCTTGTTCCATTCCCGTATCCTGTATCCCGTTAAGTGTTTGTCTAGTTTAGTTTTTTTTTTGTTATGTATAGTGACCTACATGTAATATTTTATATCATCCTTGAGTCATTTTTGTAATTATTGTAATATTGAGTATTATTTTACTTTATGATTTACAGGCTCAGTAATCATATAAGCCCTATCGGGTTGTCCAGACTGGTCCTAGCACGTATCATAGCACGCACCTGTCCATCTGAGTACAGTTACAAATGAGGCTGTTGTATATGTACTGTCATATATGATACTGTATTATACATTTCTGTCGATTTCGATATGTTATGCTGAGTAAATAAACTTGAACTTGAACTTGCATTTGCATGGGTGGTAATAATAATCGATTTTGGATATCAGATGAAAGGGCCGTATTTTTCGTCATTGTCATGAAATGTTGAGCCTAAATCCTTCTCATTCCAAGATATAAAGCAAATACCGCCGTGTTAGTGGTATTAACCATCATGATTTAGCACAGGATTGAATAAGGGCTATTGCAGCATGCATTATTGAGTCTACCATCAAAGCCGCCAAGTTTTGTTTCCCACGGTACGTTGATAGGGTGTATGTGCAAGTGCAAGGCTCTCATCAAATAGAGAATACAATACACCATACCACCCGACACGGAACACAGTACTTCATGATGCGTGCGTAATCAACGAAGAAAACAAATTGTTAACCTTAGATACTTGGCAGCTACACTCTCGCATGCTCGCTACACTAAGACGGATGTCTGGTGGATGCAATTCTGACTAGGATGGGATAAGTGGGTCCCTTGGTGTTGGGCGAAGACATCCTGAGATAAGCCTGCAGAAGGCATTTAATAGCTGGATCAAGCTTCTTTGCATGGGTAGATCTTTCCGAAACAGGGCAAGCATACTCTGCACACGAGTAGCACAGGGCAGGTGCCGTCAATCTTAGGGTATGTGGGCGAGCACCACATCTTGTGCCAGTGAGTTTGTTCAAAATGTTATTGCGTGAGCATACTTTACTCTTCGTCTTCTTGATGTGGGTCTTGAGAGAGTGCGGTCCATGGTAACTCCTAGGTAGACCGGATTATCACAGTGCTCCAGGGGTGTTCCATACCAGGTTACTTTAAGGTGATGTTTGCGTAGATGGAAAGCACACACCTGTGTCTTGGATGGATTTGCACGTAGGTGGTTTCCCCATAATAAGGAGGGAGTTCACCCAAAGCTTTGGAGAGTCTCTCTTCGACAACTGTGAAGTCTGTATCTTGTGCGCTAATCCCAAGATCGTTTGCACTCCTAGGTTGGTCGTTGGTATAGATGTTGAACAGGAGAGGTGCGATTACGCTCCTTGGGTATGCCATTCTTGAGCCTACACCATCGGCTCTTCTTGGTTCCTAGACGAACAAAGAACATCGTGTTTGCAAGCAATTGTTAGATGAGCTCAGTCAAGCGGATGTCCTTGGTGAGTTCCAGAATCTTTTGGAGTACGCATCTGTGATTAACAGTGTCATACGCTGCTGATAGGTCAACGAACACGACTCCGGTTACCAAACCCTTCTCGAAACCATCCTCGATGTGTTGAGTTAGGTTGAGTACTTGACATTTTGTTGATTTGCCTAGCCGGAAACCTGTTTGTTCTGATATGAGGTATTCCTCTATCATAGGTGTCGATGCGGTTGAGCAGGAGACTTTCAAAGAGCTTATATGTATGACTGAGGAGTGATATTGGTCTATAGCTCTTGGGATTAGATGGATCTTTCCCGGGCTTTAAGAGTGCAATAACATGTGCTTTTCTCCAGATCGTTGGGAACCTGTGGGAAATAAGGCAGCCATTGTAGAGCTCAAGAAGCCATTCCTTTGCTACTGGGCCGAAGTTTTTCAGCTGCTCAGTTGAGATGTTGTCAAGGCCTACTGCTTTTCCTGGTTGAAGTCTAGCAAAACCAGTTTCCAGTTCGTCCAGGTTGAAGGGACGAGTGAAACCAGGGTCGCCACTATACCTCTTATGGTCTTCTTGGGCTTCTTGTTAGTGGGCAACTTGGCTGGGTGTAACATTTGGCTGCTGTTGGGGTTCTGTTGGATCCCCTAGTAGAAGCTTTCAGATGGGTAGTTATGATAGACCATGCTTTCTTGCTGTGCTGTTATGGGTCTTATCGGCGGAACGGGACGGGCGCGGATTCATTTAATTAAGGTGTGTCAGGTTTTATCTTTTCTGGGCTGAGCCTCTCCGACACTCCTCACCTTTAGCAGTTGTTTTAGCTGAGAAAGGATCGGCATCAAACATGTGGTGTACTTTGTATCTTCGTTAGCACATTCCTTGGAACGGAACTGATTATATTCGTTCCTAATGCTTGTGGGGGTATGAATTCTCGGGACTCTTGTTCACTGTTGGGCAAAATTGTAGTTATGGGGTTGTTGGAGGAAACAATCCTTTTCACGTTCTGGTCCAGGTCATCAGTGAATCATTTGCCAGTCTCCTATCCTATAGTTAAAGCGCCGGCTTAAAAGGCACTTTGTTTGGGTCTTACGGCAGCGTTGACTGGGGATACGATTGGTTGATAGTGGGACAGGATCTGGTTGGGCGATGGCTATCGGTTCCTCTGTGGGTTTCCTGCAGACATTTTTAAGACATCGCTAGTGGAGATTGGTACACATATCAGCAATGATGTTACTGTTTGCGATTGGAAAACCCTCCACAAGGCAATGATTGGGACGCTATAGTCCAGGCAAACCTTATGGGGAGATACTTAGAAGAACAGTTTGGTGGTGTAGAGGTGGCTGAGTTGGGCTTGACTGGCGAGCAGTTACTGCCAGGGGAGACCACAGGACGGTTCCCTACTGATCCCCTATCCTATGCCATTCAGTGAGTGAACAATATCCATTTTATTGCCCCGCCACACGTTCTCTGACAGTTTCGGGGTTTCCTAAAATGCAGATTGGTTGTGACTTGTCCAGCTTGATTTATCACGTTCTCGTAGTTTACAAGGTTATTAAGGGGGGAGGGGTGCAAAGTATGTGATCTGAAGAGATAATTTTTCTTGATTTTCCTAAATAGCGATATATACATATTACATGGTAATGTAACAAATGTAACGAAGTTTTAAAATTGATGCCATGGTAACCACGCAAGGCCTCGATTGGCTTAACTCTTGAACGGCTGTAACTAAATAACCAAATAACCAAGCACGGTACTGGGACAAAACTTGGTTGGCATTGTGCAGAGGACAACAGGGTGAACCATGGAGCCGAATTTTTAATACCGTTGCCATTAAAGTTTGTTGAGTGATGTTTCTCGAGAAATCATCTATTATTGCTTTAAATTGAACCATTTTTATCATATTCAAAACTCCACAAGCCTTAATCTTATTCCTAATCTCTCAACTAGGGTAGGTCTGTGGTACACAGAAAGATGAAAGATGGTGGATTTGTTAAGGACGTAAACAGCCATATTTGCAGAAATTTCTGGGGAAAAAAGTGGGAGGATGTGAGAACCACCCAAATTACTTAGACGTATTATGATAAAATTAAAAATTTGCCTGAGTCAAGTGGTACAATTGCTTGAAATGGAGAAATTAACTCTATATGGAAATGGAATGTAAGGTAAAAAATAACCAAATTGACGCTTACGACATAATTAAAATCCAAGAAAACCGGAGTTTTATGTATTACTATTGACAGGAAGAGCATTTTAATCTCACGTAACGTGAAAACTGTGGATAATTACGTGGACAACCCCCTTGTAAAAAGGTAGATAGATACAAATGTGGGGGGTTGGGGGTTTAACATTTAAAATGAACTTTCAACCCCTTCTGACGAATTAAATGGAACAAAATGAATGCCTAGTCCCACTTTTGTTTCTTAAAATTTTCGGGTTTTTTTTCATTTTAAAACGTTTTTATCCGTTGTTTGTTTCTCTTTCGGATTTTCTTCTTTATCTCCCTCTTTTGTAGTCCCTATTTTAATCTAAGCCTAATTGAATGGTTGCATTTGTACAGAAAAAAAGTACACCCCTTGGATAAATGGTCACATAATATGGTAGGGATATGTGTTTATAAATACTTTTATAGATGATGTGAGCCCAGTGTTTACAAACACACACTTCATTGAAGAATGCCATTGAATAACGGGAAACCTAAAATGAGGTACATATGTTAAAGGTTAAGGCATTGTTGACTAAATGATGGAAGGAAGTTCCTGGTCAATGCGTGAGATTGTCTCTTTTAAAGACTATTCTTCGTACTTTTATTTTGCAGGTAGCAAGTAGTGATGGCTTCAAGAATATTCAGGTGCACACAGAGACGTCTATTTCGTGCTTGCCGGATAAACTATCGAATGTTACCAATGGCTAATACATCAACCACCCTGGTCAACAACATGGAAAATGACGAGAAGGAATTATTATGGCAACGGTCATCCTACAAATATTGTCCTTCCCGCCAGACTCTGTAGGCCCTATACTGACCAACATGGACATTTTGGCATGGTCATCGCTACACATCTCCAACCCCTTTTAGATTCATCATTGCCACTACGGCGTCTCTACAACTGGGACGTTTTGTCAAAGACGTGCGCACAGGTGTGATAAAATGGTTTGGTACATCTAGAAACGATCTCTGCACATATCAGACAACCAAATCCGCTGTTCCTTCCGCGAAGTTGCTCTGGTAGATTGGTGGTATCGAGAGTGGACGTACAATCTTTCTTATCGTTGGCGTATTTTCAGAGAACACGACCACAGGACCCCGCTGTTGGCCAACCGCCGGGAATTCCTGTGTTAGCAAGGGGATGCGATAGAACCAAGCCACATATTTCCGTTCTCACAGATAAAGGCTTCTTCTGCTATGGAAAATTAAACCCAAGATGTTTTTGTTGGACCGATGTCCACTACTAGACCATCAAAATACCCGATTATGAAGGCTGTTTCGACAAGACGCAAATGGATAACAACAAACTATAGAAAAACATTTACAGATTGCTAGAACAATTTTTTCAGTACCATAAGAAATACCGCCCGCCAGGGCCCCAGAATGAAAACAATAACCCCAAGACAACTATTAGGACTAATGCTGAGTGCAATGCGATTCGGGGTTCTATTCATTGAAGAATAAATTAATATGCCTTAGCGGGCGGGGTCCTCGGGGTGCCACAGGGTGAAAGCGACGTTGACAAACATCATAGTGTGAACAGAAGTACGCTCCTTATGGGAGGTGGTCACTGCATTACCCCAGGTGTACTTTTAACATTAACATCATTTTGAGTAGTTGTTGCCATCATTTTTATTTATGATTGCCTACAAATTATTTTGTTAAATCCCCCTTGGCTTAAAAATCCATGGTGGATATTGCGACAACCGATGCCTCTGTAATATGTGTTTGTGTGTAATGTGTGTGTTGTTTCCTTTTTGGTTAGGTTTACTTTGGTTAAATTGAACACAAAAATTAACTTCTACCAGATCCCAATAACCAAATTTTACGAACTATACGCATTTACGTATCATCACATCATTGGTGCATAATACTATTATGCACTCATATGCATATTGCTCTGATTGTCCCATTACTAAAAAAAAACGATCGAGACCTTTACCAGATCCCAATGTCAAATTTCGAAACTGGTATATGGGTGTTTAAGTGGATGCAAGTAATAACCCATGCATGGTTTCATCACTACACATGCAAAAACTGGGGTGTCACCATTTTTTTAACACCAAGTCGTTGTCAACTCTTGTCGATGTTAGTTTTTTCTTCTGGTGTTGAATTTATATTTTAACACCTCTGTGTTGCTGCACAATTTTCATTATGCTTTTGGTGATCTGCTTATGAAATATTTGAGGTAACGTTAAAATAGACACCAATAATAAAATCAACATTCTATTAAGCTATAATCTAAACTGCCCTAACACCAGTCCACTTCTTTTTACAATCACCTGCAGTGATGGGAAAAGATCTAAGATGTGTAATTTATCGTCGCGTATAGTCACAATTATTACTCTGACTTTGTTGATAGTTTGGTCTACAAAGTTAATTTTATGTCTGAATATTTTCTCGTGCCATTGGTTTCCGCTTTAAATAATAGGACGATGTATCGGTGCCAGAAAATCTGTCAATATTTATAAACTATGGTGTTAATATCGGTTGTTGAGTCCAATTCAGAGAAGGAACGTAGGGATAAAATTTTATGGGTTTCTGAATGGCGTTAGTACTCGTATAGAAGCTAACAGAGACACTCCCCTAATTAATTCTAGTAGATAGCTTTTCAAATCACTACGTGAAACTTACTCACCTCTTTGGGATATCGAAGACACGGAAAGTTACAAGTTATCATCACTTAGTGAAGGAATGTCCGATATACGTTAACAGGTGCGCTTGCATCCTATTTTTCACAATGCAGAAGTCCTCTACTCCGGGGAACGTTCTCAATTTGTTATGTGGCCAACGCTGTTGTTGTGAAAACGAATGGAAGGCAAACTTTTACACGTATGTGACGTATTCTGACGAAATGTTCTGTGAAACATTCGGACAGAAATTTCGTCAGACTTACGTCACACGTGCAAGTTTGCGTTCCCCGTTTCAAAACTAAGGGTGTCCGAATAGCGAGGTTCGGCCGCAACCTCGCTTATAGCTACGAAATAGCTACGTGTACCTTCATTGTTGATAACTGTGCGCGTGTATATGGTCCTGAGACTACAAATCACAGCACTTATTTGATATCGGTACCGCTGCTCCACATTTAGCCATGTTACAACCTAAAATTTGACATCCCGCTCTTCCTATTAAGTTGTAGTTTTCCTAACTCAAATATTATAATCCTCCAAATGTCTTATCAACTTATTTATGCTGTAACAAGTTATGCCATTTATTTTTTTTGTAACTTTTTAAATAAATACATAATACTTAAAAGTACTGTAGCCTATAACACCTGGCGACTTTTTCTGTGCTACATTGGTCAGTGCTATTTTTATGTTTTTGGCCTCTCAATTGCATATTGAATGTCTAATTTTGTTTCTACCTGCTTCTTAGCGATTTTGGGGCCCGCATTACGGCTCCAGGACCATATGCTCATGACAATTTGGGTCCGGAGTCAGTAAATATCTGGAAAAAATATCTAAGTCAATATGGTCCAGGGCATATTTGAATATGCGGAATATGCTCCACACTGTTAAAAAATTTTTCGTAAATTTAACTGAAAGTTCTGGCGCAGTATATTCCGACATTTTTTTTAGGGTAAATTACAGAAATTTCTCTGTCAATTAACGGAACTTTGACAGTAATTTTACAGAAATTTGTTTCTCATCTTACGGAAAAAAATGTGTATTTAAACAGAAGTTTTCTTAATTTAAAATTACGGAAATTACGGACCAAAAAAAAATGTCCGGAAATAATTTGCTCTGCAGAAATTTTTTGAAATATTTCCGTAAATTCACATTTTTTTGTTTTTTGTTTTTATGTTATGGTTTCTCAAACCGATTTTCCTAAATTATCGAAATCTGTTTTTTCTTTAGTTTACGGGAAATTTTTTAACAGTGTAGACGCATATTTGAATAACAAATAGTCCAGGATCCAAATCCCGGGCCAAAATCTCACAGAACGGTCTAAACCTTTACCTTTCTTACACTCGGATTTCACGATGCATCCAGTTTCATCGCTCATGACTTTATCCTTTTATTTGTTTCTGACTAAGTTGTTTTTTTGTATAATATGCACTATTCTATTAATGGTAGCACGGGCTGTTTTTAGTGATTTTTGACTTATGTATTTAATAAGTTTCTAATAAAAGTTGCTGCAAAGCAATGATTGATAGTTTTCTGTATTTTATTCACATGCCCTTAGTTTTGCCTAAATACTACCTACACATGAGCCATATGGTCCTGGAGCATAATAAAGAGTGCACATTTTCCAGTGGATCAGCGTTCGGGCCCGCACAGCCAAGTTGTGGGTTCGAGCCCGCTGGGGTCAATGTGTTTCGTCGTCCTTGGTTAAGGCGCTTTACCTCAATTACTCCTCTATACCGGTGTATAAATGGGTACCGGCATTATTCAATGCTGATAAGACATCGCTGTATATGAGTGTGGCGATTCCCACTACGCACATGGTTGGGAGGAGTCTCGCCCAATCGCTTCGAAAGAGAGTTTCCGTTTAACCTTACTACCTACACCTCTCGGAAGAGAGATTACCTTACCTTACTACATTGTTAAAAATTTCCGTAAATAGAAACAGATTTTTATTCCGTAAAATCTGTTTTTAGAACACAATAAAAATAAAAAACAAACAACATAAAAAATGTTAATTTACGGAAATATTTCAAAAATTCTGGAAAGCAATTTTTCCGGACCTTTTTTTGGTTCCGTAATTTTAATTACGAAAATTCTGTTAAAATACACATTTTTTTCCATAATATGAGACAAAATTTCCTGTCTGTAAATTACTGTCAAAGTTCCGTTACTTGACAGAACTTTCTTAAATTTACCCCAAAAATGTCTGGAAATACTGCTGGCCAGAAATTCCCGTAAATTTACGGAAATTTTTTGTTAACAGTGTAACTACCTACATCGTTATTATTAGGCCAAATCGGATCTCTCCTACTCATTTACACTTTTTTTTAAACGAATGCAAAATCTACGTATACACACAAGCTCCTGCAGTACCAGAAAACCACCTCTATATTAGCCTGACAATATTTATTAGTCCTTCAAGAAGCAACTCGAGTACAAAGACCTAGGCCAGCCGTGGCGGCCAAGCCTCATTCATTAAATAGCACTAAACTCACCAAAAAGTCAAAGAAATACAGCAATATCACTGAGTGCAAACCCCAAACCAAGTTGGGTGCTTTGGTGTGGGTCGTCATGGGTGTTCCCATGACCCACATACTACCTCGTCCCTTCGTTACTTATACAAAAAAAATCAGAAATAACCCGTCAGTGGAGTTGATCTGAACTCCAACGTTTTAGGAATAAGAAAATATTCTTTACAACTATAAAAAATAATCAGAATTTTTCGTCAGATTTCGCTTTTAGCGGTGTTAAACCATGGGCGGAACGTCCTGAAATTGGGATTTCTTGGCTTGCCCTTCCCTGACCTAGGCAACAAATGTCATATTTTGAAAACTTTCACTATTATCGGACTTTGGAAAATACCGATCGAAAAAATGCCGAGATACTTTTGTGCCAAGTGTATCTCCTCTAACACCGATGTAAGAGAACTGACAGTGCCACGTAAACATATGCGAAATAAACCGTGATCTTGTAGACGAAACAATTGGGTGGAGTTTGGGTTTTAAAGGGTCCCAGGAAATTAGATGATAAATCTACTCCAAATCTTTGTGGGTCATTCCATTGCAATAAACAGGACCAGAAAAAAAAAAAGAATACACTACCAGTGACATAATTTGTGAAACTATTATCAATCATTGTCATGAAAAGATTCACACCAGTCACCTGGAATTTTCTTTTACTCTCTGATAAGTCAATGGTACCACAAATGACTTCATCACCAATCCAAATATTGAATGCTTTCTGGTCCCTCCTTTGTTTGGTGTTTGCATAAGGTGAACCACTTTTTTTTCTAACACACATGACACACTTCTTTCTGACACACATTTTTAACGGATTATACAATGAAATAACATCTTGCTTAATTTGCAAATCATTATAAACCTCAATTACATTCAGTATCTTACAACGATGTAATTTTTGTCGTTTTCCTCGTTTTAACAAATTTGGCTAGTTCATCAAATCCCGCGCATCAAAATTGGATGAACTCACGGATGAACTATGATGAATTCCTGTGTAGGGCGAACTGATATTAGCTATATTTAAAGGGATTAGCAGCGAATTGCTAATCCGAAATATCGAAAAAAAATCATTAAAAAAATCATATTTTTATATTGTTGTTACTGGCATGGATATGCGAACATAAGCTGCAAGTGGCTGGCTTGCGGCAGTACTTTTTATGATTCTGTAATTTCTATACGTGCGTATCAAAATTCCGACTTGAGATCAAAAAAGCCTTTCCAGGTGAATATCACAGATTTTCAGCGTAATATTATGCATCATCATCAATACAGTTTGACCTCAAACACAAACTATTAATTATTGATCTTTGTTTATTCTGTACTGGTGTAAATCACAATCAGCTGCTAGCTGTTTAGTGCAGATTTTGAGACGCCGTCGCTGTATGTCTACTTGCGGGAGACTGTATGACACATTTCCTGAAATACTTCATTTTTGTACTATTTTGTGGTTTGTTTCTACATTAAAGCAGTTATATGGAATTGCACACGCTTATCTCTGATTTATAAGTTTAAAAATGCATTTCCACATTTTTCCAATTCTCTCGAATTATCGCTGCTTGAGTATTATAAATGCAGAAGTGTAAAAATCGTGGCAGAATAGTTTGACTTGTCAGATATTCTCCAGCCTAACTGAAAATTGTACGGTCGTTCAAGCGGTGCATGGTTTAGCAGTCGACGCTACTTCTCTTTGTGTACCCCAAGCATGGGTGTCTGGAAACATAAGACCTAAGACTGAAGACCAAAGACCTAAGACATAAGACTAAAAATAACTTAGTCGTAGAAAGAAATTGATGTCTTAGGTCTTCGGTCTTATTGTTCCAGACACCCAATATACAATCACTGTTGTGTAGCCAATCCATTGTATAGAGATCAGTGGTTACAGTGCGACTGCGATAAAACTATAAATATTACGCGACCCCTTTTCAAATGTCCACTTTTTCATGGATTGTTAGTGTTTAGGCCAACTAAAACCTTTGTTAATCACAAAATGATATTGTTATATTACCCTCAAAATTTTGATTAAAATATTATTTTCTCAATTTTATTTGAGAAAAGATTTCTCACAGGAAAAGTACTTTGTTTACTATAAAAAAGAGAATAGGGAATTCCCTAGAGTTGTTTATGCAAAATGCACCTGTTAGATAGATTGCACAAGGGGAGAAATGGGAATTCCCCAAGAATGCTAAACTTAGAAACTGAGTCAACTTGTTTTTGCTTTAAGATCAAAACATGTTGCATGATCAGGGGATTCCCCCATTAAGCTATATATGTGAAGTGATGTAATTCAGATGTAATTTATGTGAATTCCAATTGGTCAGCTAGTGCAAGGTTATGTTTATGCATTATGCTGTGGTAATATCTATTTTTAGACTTGGGAACTTTGTGAAATCAGTATATAAGAGAGATTTGAGTAAGTCTCGGGCCAGCAGTTGTACATATAATCTGGAGCTATACAGTATGGTTAACTTATAGCTAGTTTTAATCTACCATAATGGTAGATTTGTGTTATACATAGAGCCAGGATTTATAATAACTTTGGAGACCGCCGGAGCTTGAAAGCTGATTAAACTGTTTGCTGTCGTCCTTTAAGCCAATAGAGCTTTAGTTTTGGAATCAAAAGGTGATTCCAGTTTGTGGTCCTAAATAAGGACATTAGCGACAGACTGATGGTGGTAGAATACCTGGACTGTATTGCAGAATATTAGTGTCGTCGAGGGAAAACTCCGTCGTCTTGAACTGCTGGACAAAATTACCTTCAGGACTGAGAAGATTCCCATGGAATATATTACCTGAAGAGTTTTAGGTGAACTTATGCGCTGTCATTTTGGAGTCTTCGCTGTGAGGATGTGAGGGACATTACTCTTTGTTGAACTGCATCGCTTCTTGTGGACATTGGTGGACATTCTTGTTTACAATTAAGTATACATCATATAAATTGTGTGTAATCTTACTATGTAATGTTGTTTGGACATACCAAATTCTTGAACCAAATCAATTAAAGATCATTAAAACTGTTTATTATATAAAATTTAGATCATTTGTGCACAAGGCTCATTTATTTGTGTTCGAAAGGTATTTCTGACCTTTGACGCCTATGAGACGTCATAACAATATCTAAAACACCCCTCTTAACATTTTTCTAAAATCACTGAGGTTTTAAAAAGTGTACTTTTTTGCAATAAAAATTCTAAACGAACTTCGCTCCTATCCTTTGTGTGCTCAACGAAGTTCACAAGGATGAGGCTTGTGGCAAACTTGCACGTGATATATGCGCGTATGGGATATATTTTCGCTGCTTCTGTTTCGGTATTGCATGCGGCGTTGTAAATATACCACAGAGAATAAACATGGTAGCTTCCATGATTGCTGTACAGTTGTGTAAATTTGTCGGAATAAATCTGGATTTTTTCGCAAGGAATACTCCAATGGCCATGGAAACCATCTGGTACGTTTTATTTAGGGATATTTCATTATATATGTGCCGATAGATTCATACCAATAAAATCAATTTAAAGGCTTGCACTCTATTACAATATTATGTAAATGTCATATTACATTACTTGATAATAGTTAAAACTGTAATAGTGAGTGCCTACAGTTTGCACTTGGGTTTGTAAGCTACAGACACTAGAGTGTCAAAAGTAAAATGCAGAAACAGCATTCAAATGGGGGTAAAGTGATACATAAACTTAAAGGCTGACTCTGAGATTTCGCAAGGAGGGTACCTTCAATTTTTCTAACAAATCGTTTTTTCTGCATATAAATAATGTTTGTCCATATACTAATCACAGTGTAAAAAAGCTAAGCTCAAATTGAAGTCCTTCATTAGAAAAAACACAACTTATTATAAAATCCGAATCCGGAATGTTTGTTATACGCAGTAGATTATGACATTGATATACTTTACATAAATGCTTACTGCATGAAAATGAAAAATAAATGGCAACTCTATATCATCCCTGGTTACAAAGGCAATATTATTTTGATTTAAAATAAATGTGATTTTTCATTGAGTTATTAAACTATTTATATAGTTCTTTCTATATATGTTGAAACCGGGTTTGTATTTTATTAGAAAAAAATAAGTGTATCACTCTTTTAAAGCACAAGTTACTAGGTCATACATAATTTGATCAATGATTTACAAGTATTCAAAACTCCCCGAAGACTGGGAAAACTTCAAGAAGCAAAGAAAAAACTGTTCAGAATGAAACCAGAAAATCTTATTGGGAATATGTCAAAAACGCTTGCCTTGAGTCGCCAAAGCAGTTTTGGTGCTTCATTAACAAAATGAAGAAGGAAGACACCGGGATTTCTGCGCTAAGGGGCAATGATGGCAAGCTTGTCTCTGATAACACCTGAAGGCGAGGACCCTAATGCCACAATTTGCTCAGTTTAACCAGAGAAAAAACTCTTCTGACTCCCATACACTACCGGTTAGCCATCCCGATATCAATGACCTTGTGATTACTGAACCAGGTGTATTGAAACTCCTCAAAGACCTTAAGGAGAGAAAAAGCCCGTGGCCCAGAAGATGAAATCAGGGAAAAAATCCTGAAATTGGCTGATGAGGAATTGCACCTGCCAGAACAGCATTTTTCCAGTTCTCCCTCGATCAAGGATCTCCACCAAAGGACTGCTTCTAGCTCAACGTCAGCCCCATTTTAAAAAGGGGACAAAACATGCCCCAGCTAACTACAGACCAGATCTTGACTAGCATCGTTTCCAAGTTCTTTGAACACATTCTACACACACATATTATAATGCCAGCGTCTTGAGAAAGATTGTATATTAAAGAAACAACAGCATTGCCCGTTTAGGAGAACGTACTCGCATGCGAAACACAGTTTATCCAAACCGTGCACGACTTAGTCTTCTCATTAGAAAAGAAACAACAAACGGGCCTCATTGTGATGGATTTCTCAAAATCCTTTGATACAGTTCCGCTTCAAAGACTTTTGAGCAAGCTATCTCACTGTGGTATTGTTGGTAACATACACAAAATGGCTAAATAAATTTCTCACTTCAAGAAAACGTGTAGTTGTAGGTGGAGAGAACTCAGACTGGGTGGAGGTCTTGTCCGGTGTACCGCAGGGGACGGTTGTGGTACCGCTTTTGTTTCTCATCTACTTAAATGACTTGCCAAATGATATGCGGTCCCCCATCCGTCTCTTCGCGGATGACTGTGTGATATATAGAAACATAACAAATAAAAGTGATGTTGAATGCTTACAAAGGGGTCTTAGCATGCTAAACAAATGGCAGCAAACCTGGCAAATGTCATTTAATGCCAGTAAGTGTATTTTACTCCACATAACCCATAAAACTAAACCTATTCTTGCTGAATATAAGCTTGGTAACGATACATTACAGCAAACAAAACACCATAGCTATCTGGGAGTTGAACTCACCCACGACCTTAAGTGGAACACACATGTGAGTAACATAACAGCTAAAGCAAACAGGCAACTTGGTTTCATCAAAAGAAACCTCACCTCATGTCCTCAAGAAATCAAAGCTAAAGCATATGCTACTCTGGTTAGGCCCCTACTAGAATATTCATCTTCTGTTTGGGACACACACGTAAGTGAGTTAACAAGCCAAATCGAGTCTGTCCAGAGAAGAGCAGCTCGTTTTGTTATGCGTGATTATAGTAGATATAGCAGCCCATCCTCAATGATGATATCATTGGGCTGGAATACTTTGAAACTCCGCAGGAAAATAAACAGGTTGTCACTCATGCACAAAATAACAACAAAACAGGCTGCCATCCCGGAACAGGAGTTTTTGCAACCGGTTACTCGCCCTACCAGAAATCAACACAACGCCTACCAAAGACCAACTGGGAAAAAAGACTGCTGGGTCTATTCATTTTTCCCCCAAACAATAAAGAACTGGAATTCACTACCACAAAACCTTGTCGACATTGAAGATAATAAGACTTTCAAGCAAGAAATCACATCCTACTACAGAAATACAGCTCAATAATTTTCAATCCTTAACGCATTGCACCATATCCTCCTCGGTTGGCTCCAATTGGAGCGTTGAGGAGTACTAAAGCAGAAGCAGAAGTACAAATGGCAACTATATATCAATCTTCCCCAGTTAGAAAGCCATTATTATTCGCCAAGCTGCTCTATTTTCGTCTCACTGACGAAAATGGAAGCATCCATAGAGTTTGTACAGGAGTGCGTCCATTTTTCGTCAAGCGTCCATTTTCCGTCAGATACCCTGACGAAATTAGGAGCACCCATAGAGTTTGTACAGGAGTGCTTCCAATTTCGTCAAGCGTCCATTTTCCGTCAGATACCCTGACGAAATTGGAAACATCCATAGAGCTTGTATAGGAGCGCGTCCATTTTTCGTCAATCGTCCATTTTCCGTCAGACTCTCTGTGGAAAATGGAAGCATCCATTGAGTTTGTACAGGAGTACGACCATTTTCGTCGTGCTTCCATTTTTCGTCAAATGTCCTGACGAAAATGGAAGCATCCATAGTTTGTACAGGAGTGCGTCCATTTTCCGTCAAGCGTCCATTTTCCGTCAGATACCCTGAAGAAAATGGAAGCATCCATAGAGTTTGTACAGGAGTGCTTTCAATTTCGTCGTGCTTCAATTTCCCGTGAGATGGCCTGACGAAAATGGAAGCATCCATTGAGTTTGTACAGGAGTGCGTCCATTTTCGTCGTGCTTCCATTTTTCGTCAGATACCCTGACGAAAATGGAAGCATCCATAGAGTTTGTACAGGAGTGCTTCCAATTTCGTCGTGCTTCCATTTCCCGTCAGATACCCTGACGAAAATGGAAGCATCCATAGTTTGTACAGGAGTGCGGTCAATTTTCCGTCCAGCGTCCATTTTCCGTCAGATACCCTGAAGAAAATGGAAAATTACATAGAGTTTGTACCGGAGTTCTTTCAAGTTCGTCGTGCTTCAATTTCCCGTGAGATGGCCTGACGAAAATGGAAGCATCCATAGAATTTGTACAGGAGTTGCTCCATTTTTGTCAAGCGTCCATTTTCCGTCAGACTCTCTGACGAAAATGGAAGCCTCCATTGAGTTGTTACAGGAGTACGTCCATTTTTAGTAGTGCTTCCATTTTTCGTCAGACACCTACGAAAAAGTGGAAGATCCATAGAGTTTGTACAGGAGTGCTTCCAATTTCGTCGTGCTTCCATTTTCCCGTCAGAGGACCGACGAAAATGAAAAGAATGATAGAGTTTGACGGAGTGCAAAAGAAAGAATCTTTAATATTGTAATGTGAGATTACACCCTTTTGCCAAAGTGGTTCGAATGATTATTAGATGCTTACATTACAATCAATGGATCGATTTAAAATGTTTCAGATACACCAAAAAATAAAGAATAGACTTCTCATTGAGTTTTTATACATGAGTGCGTCATTGTTGTGTGTCATTTTCAGTCATATAGCATGAAACAAAAATGGAAGCATCTATGAGGTTGTAAGGAGTGCCCATTTTCCTTCAAGCGTCCATTTTCCGTTAGATACCCTGACGGAATTGGAAAGATCGTAGTAGAGTTTGTACGGGGGTGCGTCCATTTTTAGTCAAGCGTCCATTTTCCGTCGGACACCATCACAAAAATGGAAGCATCCATAGAGTTGTACAGAGTGCTTCCAATTTCGTAGTGCTTCAATTTCCCCATCGTTGGCCTGAGAAACGAAAAATGGAAAGATCCATTAGAGTTTGTACAGGAGTGCGTCCATTTCGTCCTCACAAAAAGGAAGCATCATAGTTTTTTACAGGAGTGATTTCAATTTCGTGTGCTTCCAGTTCCCGGTTCAGAGACGGCCCTGACGAAAATGGAAGGCATCCATAGAGTTTGTCCAGGAGAGCGTCCATTTTTCGTCAACCGTCCATTTTCCGTCTCAGATTCTCTGTGGAAAATGGAAGCATCCATAGAATTTGTCCAGGAGACGCCATCCATTTTCGTCGTGCTTCTATTTTTCGTCAGATAGCCTGACCAAAAATGGATAGCATCAATAGAGTTGTACATGTGAGGGCTTCCAATTTCGTTGTGATTCCTTTCCGTCAGGCGGCCTGACGAAAATGGAAGCAGCCATAGAGTTTGTACAGGAGTGCTTCAAACTTCGTTCGTGCTTCCATTTTCCGTCAGACCGCCTGACGAATGGAAGCGTCCATAGAAGTTTGGATAGGAGTGCAAAAGAAAGAAATCTTAATCATTGAAAAAAGGTTCAGAGATTACACCCTTTGGCCAAATGGTTCGAATGCTTACTACAAGCTTACATTACAAATCAATGTGGATCGATTTAAAATGTTTCAGATATCACAAAATAAAGAAAAAACTTTCACATAGAGTTTATACAGGAGTGCTCAATTTAGTCGTGCTTCCATGTTCCGTCAGACGGACTGACGAAAATTTGAAGCATCCTTAGAGTTTGTACAGGAAGTAAGTCCATTTTCATCAAGAGTTCATTTTCCGTTCAAGCGTCATTTCCCGTCAGATACCCTGCCGAAATTGGAAGCATCCAGAAGTTTGTACAGGGTGAGTCCCATTTCCGGGCAAGTGGTCATTTTCCACCAGATACCCTAACGAAATTGGAAGCATCGATATAGTTTTGTCAGGAGTGCGTCCATTTTTCGTAGCGTTTGTACAGGAGTGCGACATTTTTGTGTGCTTCCATGTGACGTCACAGTCCTGACGGAAAATGGAAGCATCCATAGAGTTTGTACAAGGGTTGCGGGCTGGGGTCCATTTTCGTCAAGCGTCCATTTTCCGTCGGACACCCTGCACGGAAATTGGAGCACCCATAGAGTGTGTACAGGATGCTTCCAATTTCGTCAAGCGTCCATTTTCCGTAAGAGCCGGCCTGACGAAAATGGAAGCATCCATAGAGTTTGTAAGGAGTACCTCCATTTGCCGCAAGCGTCCATTTTCCGTTCAAAGCGTCCATTTTCCGTAGATTGACGAAAGGGAAGCAATCCATAGAGGTTGTACAGGAGGCGTACATTTTCCGGCAAGTGTCCATTTTCCACCAGATAACCCTGAAGAAATTGGAAGCATCCATATATTTTTATCAGGAGTGCGCTATTTTCGTACGCGTTTGTAGGAGTGCGTCCATTTTTGTCGTGCTTCCTTTTCCGTCACATGTCCTGACGAAATGGAGAAGCATCCATGAGGGTGTGCAGGAGTGCGTCCATTTTCGTCAAGTGTCCATTTTCCGTCAGATACCCTGACAATTAGGAAGAACCCATAGAGTTTGTAACAGGGTGATTCCAATTTCGCAAGCGTCCATTTCCGTAAGATACCCTGGCGAAAATTGGAAGCATCCATAAGCTTGTATAGGAGCGCGTCCATTTTCGTCAATCGTCATGTTCCGTCAGACTCTCTGTGGAAAATGGAAGCCTCAAGTGAGTTAGTACAGGAGTACGTCTATTTTCGTCGTGCTTCCATTTTTCGTCAAATGTCCTGACGAAAATGGAAGCATCCATAGTTTGTACAGGAGTGCGTCCATTTTCCGTCAAGCGTCCATTTTCCGTCAGATACCCTGACGAAATTGGAAACATCCATAGAGTTTTTACAGGAGTGCTTCCAATTTCGTCGTGCTTCCATTTCCCGTCAGATGTCCTGACGAAAATGGAAGCATCCATAGAGTTTGTACAGGAGTGCTTCCAATTTCGTCGTGCTTCCATTTTCCGTCAGACGGTCTGACGAAAATGGAAGCATCCATAGAGTTTGTACAGGAGTGCAAAAGAAAGAAATCTTTAATCATTGTAAAAGGTTCAGTAGATACAACCTTTTACCAAATTGGTTCGAATGATTATTAGAAGCTTACATTACAATCAATTGATCGATTTAAAATGTTTCAGATATCACAAAAAATAAAGAAAAGACTTTCTCATAGAGTTTATACAGGAGTGCGTCCATTTTTGTCGTGCTTCCATTTTCTGTCAGATAGCCTGACAAAAATGGAAGCATCCATTGAGTTTGTACGGGAGTGCGTCCATTTTCCGACAAGTGTCCATTTTCCGCCAGTTACCCTAACGAAATTGGAAGCATCCATAGAGTTTGTACAGGAGTGCGTCCAT
This sequence comes from Ophioderma brevispina, assembly GCA_023653785.1. NCBI lineage: Eukaryota > Metazoa > Echinodermata > Ophiuroidea > Amphilepidida > Ophiodermatidae > Ophioderma > Ophioderma brevispina. The sequence goes on from JAMKCH010085665.1 coordinate 82,087, forward strand.
TTTTCGTAGAGTTTGTACAGGAGTGCTTCCAATTTCGCCGTGCTTCCATTTCCCCTTCAGACGGCCTGACGAAAATGGAAGCATCCATAGAGTTTGTAGAGGAGTGCAAAAGAAAGAAATCTTTAATCATTGTAAAAGGTTCACTAGATACACCCTTTCGCCAAATTGGTTCGAATGATTATTAGAAGCTTACATTACAATCAATGGAATGATTTAAAATGTTTCAGATATCACAAAAAATAAAGAAAAGACTTTCTCATAGAGTTTATACAGGAGTGCGTCCATTTTCGTCGTGCTTCCATTTCCCTCACATGTCCTGACGAAAATGGAAGCATCCATAGAGTTTGTACAGGAGTGCGTCCATTTTCCGTCAAGCGTCCATTTTCCGTGAGATACCCTGACGAAATTGGAAGCATCCATAGAGTTTGTACAGGAGTGCGTCCATTCTTCATCAAGGGTCCATTTTCCGTGAGATACCCTGACGAAATTGGAAGCATCCATAGAGTTTGTACAGGAGTGCGTCCATTTTTCGTCAAGCGTCCATCTCCCATCAGACCCTCTGGCGAAAATGGAAGCATCCATAGAGTTTGTACAGGAGTGCTTCCAATTTCGTCGTGCTTCCATTTTCCGTCAGACGGCCTGACGAAAATGGAAGCATCCGTAGAGTTTGTACAGGAGTGCTTCCAACTTCGTCGTGCTTCCATTTTCCGTCAGACGGCCTGACGGAAATGGAAGCATCCATAGAGTTTGTACAGGAGTGCAAAAGAAAGAAATCTTTAATCATTGTAAAAGGTTCAGTAGATACACCCTTTTGCAAAATTGGTTCTAATGATTATTAGAAGCTTATACAATCAATGGATCGATTGAAAATGTTTCAGGTGTCACAAAAATCAAGAAAGGACTTTCTCATAGAGTTTGTACAGGAGTGCGTCCATATTCCGTCAAGTGTCCATTTTCCGTGAGATGGCTTGACGAAAATGGAAGGACCCATTGAGTTTGTACAGGAGTGCTTCCAATTTCGTCGTGCTTCCATTTCCCTTCAGACGGCCTGACAAAAATAGAAGCACCCATAGAGTTTGTACAGGAGTGCGTCCATTTTTCGTCAGGCGTCCATTTTCCGTCAGATACCCTGACAAAATTGGAAGCATCCATAGAATTTGTACAGCAGATTGCTTGACGAAAATGGAAGCATCCATAGAGTTTGTACATCAATGCGAAGAAAGAAATCTGTAATTAATGTTAAAAGTTCAGTAGATATACCCGGTTGCCAAATTTGTTGGTAGGATTATTAGAAGCTTATATTACCATAAATGGTCAGAAATCACAAAAAATAGAATCCAAAAGCTCTCAGATAGTTTGTACAGGAGTGCGTCCATTTTCGTCGTGCTTCCATTTCCCGTCACGCGTCAGATAGCCTGACGAAAATGGAAGCATCCATTGACTTTGTACAGGAGTGCGTCCATTTTCGTCGTGCTTACATTTCCCGTCAGATAGCCTGACGAAATGGAAGCATGCATAGAGTTGGTACAGGAGTGCGTCCATTTTTCGCCAAGAGTCCATTTTCTCGTGAAGTAATACAAGTATGTGCGCTGAATATAGCTCAAACTAGACTGGACCAGTTGAGGTGAAGTTATTTGTGAGACACTGATAAAAATTATAATATAGGCCTATATATATGTATATCACCCTTCTCGATTTTTTTAAAGTTGAACGTTTGAGACGTTCCCTATCTTTGGATCAGATATAATCACATGGGAAATTCGCTGATGTAGTGCACGTTAGTATCCATTGGTTACTGGCTCACGCCTTGGCTCATAACGGCGTGCAGTTCTGGCTTCTATGAGATTTTGGCCCGAAATTATGCTCCAGGATATAATGGTTCCCCTTCCTGAGCGAAGCGCGGAACCCTTGCAATATTCGCTTTCCAAAACACATTTTCCCATGCAAATTTGATAGAAACAAC